>WNWK01005796.1:0-15000 GCA_009830355.1 Cherax destructor | reverse complement strand
AATAATACTTATTCTCTCTCCAAATTCTATTCACAAACTTATTTATTGGCTCATACCACAGTACACAGTGTAAATAATTGTACATATATTCTGATGGAGGAAATATACTTTAAACCAAAATTGTCTTCTGATGTGTAGTTTATACCTCTTAGACTCCTCTAGCGACTGTGTTGTAAGCTGGCATCTGGCACAGCAAGGCACTGGACGAGCATTGACGACACTTGTGCTCGTTATACTCGTGTTTCCGTTAGACTGACAGTTTGAAATTACTCTAGTATATATATTATATATATTATATAATATATATATATATATATATATATATACATATGTTGTGCCGAATAGGTAAAACTTGCGATTTTGGCTTAAATAGCAACGCTCTTCCTGCCGAATAAGGCAAGCGAAAATTTGTGTATGCAATAATTTCGCAAAAATCATTCTAAACCTAACGAAAAAAAAAATATTTCACTGTATTTGTTTATTATTAAATTATTGTAAACTTATCTAAAATATATTTAGTTGGATTAGGCTAAATTAAATTGCGCTTGCTATAATATGGTTAGGTAAGTTTTCTAAGGTTCTTTTGATACAACTTTATTAATTTTTACACTAACATAAATGAAAAATATATCTTTAAACGTATAAGAGAAAATTTTAGAAAGGACTTAATTGTAAATGAGTTTTTGCTAATTGACCAGTTTTACCCATTCAGCACGTCAGTCTACTTAGCCAGATGAATGCCAGTCAGGAGGAAGGGAGCAGCCAGGGAAATGGCACGGCTGGCACTACTAGGAGAGGCAAGTGTCGGTCGTGTTTACAGCTTCGTTGTCTCAACTCTAATTGTTTCCTCCGCAAACATGGTAGCTGCCCGGGTTCAGGATGTCCTCCTGTGGAAAGTGATAACCCAGAGCCACTTCAGGCACCTGAGCCCACTCCAACAGATCTCATCTCATCAGATAATATCTTGGAAGCAATTAAAGCAACAGGTATCAGGACGCTCACACATATTCCCAAAGCAGCCCGTCCACACGCAGCTGGGAAACTTACGGACCTCTTAATAAAAGTAAACGATGGTTCTGCTATCCTAAATGCTCCACCAACCATCAAGGCATGGCACAACTTGCTACTTTTTGGCAATGTCTGCTTAGCTGTACCGGAAAGAAGGGAAAAGAGGCTAGCCTCAATGATCATTAAATCCTTAAGAGACTTTCCTAGAGCTGATAACCTCATTCACCTTCCCCATCAATACAAAAATAGGAGAGGCAGAACCCCCACTCACTCCACTGACAGCGAAAAAATCAGAGTCCAAGTGAGCAAGAAAATTGAAGAGGGCAACACAGTGGGAGCAATCAGAATTATCACCAGTGAAGATACAGTTGCCCCCAGGGATGCTGACACTGCTGAAGCACTTAGAGGAAAGCACCCTGCCAGGGAAACCAGGGGTACCAACAGTTCCAACACCTCTGTCCGCACTGTGGAACCACTGATTGTGCAAGACTCAGACATTTACAAAGCAATAATGTCATTCCCATCCGGCTCTGCTGGGTGTTACACTGGAATAAGGCCAAAGCATTTAAAGGAAATGGTTAATCCAGTTATCGGGGAGATTGCAGAGACACTGCTTTCAGAGATCACAAGGTTCGTCAACAATTCCTTGGCTGGTCTGATTCCTGACGAAATTAAACCTTTCTTTTTTGGAGCATCAATTTGTGCCCTTAAAAAGAAGGATGGAAGAATTAGGCCAATCGCAGTGGGCAACACGTTTCGCCGCCTCGTTTCTAAAGCTGCTGTCAGAAGTATTCGCGAAGAGGCAGCCATCATGCTTCAACCAAACCAGCTTGGCTTTGGGGTTTCTCAAGGAAGTGAAGCAGCGGTTCATGCAACAAGGGCGTATATGGACAACCTGCCTGAGGACAACGCAGTGGTTAAATTAGATTTCAAGAATGCATTTAATCTCCTAAAAAGAGACGTAGTATTAGCAGCTGTACAAGAACATTTCCCAGGTCTCTTCCTTTTGTTTCAGCTGGATAAGGCAAGGAATCAATGCTCCTGTTTGGAGAGCATGAAATCACATCATCAGAGGGTGTCCAGCAAGGGGACCCTCTCGCACCATTTCTCTTCTGTATAACAGTTAGGGAAATCACAGTAAGACTGACCAGTGAGCTAAACATCTGGTTCCTGGATGATGGCACACTAGCAGGTACAAAGGAGTCCCTTCTAGATGATCTTACACAGGTGATGACACGGGGACAGGAAATGGGTCTCATCCTGAATCCATCCAAATGTGAAATCATCTCAGTCAATCAACAAGTGATAGATGCAGTGATATCAAAACTACCAGGAACAACAGTCATTGCCCCTACTAATAGTGTCTTGCTTGGAGCACCTCTGGGAAGCGATACCATTGACACAATTCTCAGGAAGAAACTGGAAGAATTGAGGAGAATGGAACAACGAATAGGCAATCTTGACACCCATGATGCCTTGTACCTTCTCACAAAATGCTTGAGTCTGCCCAGGTTGACATATTTCCTAAGATGTGCTCCTTCATATGATAACCCTATACTGCACGAATATGACAGTATCCTGAGGCAGATCTTTACTAAAGTACTTAACCTTACTCTAGAAGATGGGCAGTGGGACCAAGCTACACTCCCAGTCAGACTAGGAGGCATTGGTGTCCGCAAGTCATCTCAGATTGCTCTACCTGCTTTCCTGTCTTCATGCATTGCATCCAGAGGGCTTGTAGCAGCAATTCACCCTGAACATCTTAGGGACACGATTGGAATCCATGACCAAAAGTTCGTTGATGGAGCCAGGATCTGGGATAATCTAACAGGCTCTGAAACCAGGCCTGCTCCCCCCAACAACTACAAACAGTCGCACTGGGATGACCCAATAGTAGAGAATATAGCCTCAGCAATGCTTCAGAGTGTGTCAGGGAAGGATAGAGCCCGACACCTTGCAGTGAGAGCTCCTCATGCAGGGGACTTTCTTTTGGCTGTTCCCAACTCCAGCCTTGGCACACACCTCGACCCACAGACCATCCGCATTGGTGTTGCCCTTCGACTTGCCGCCCCTATTCTCGCCGAACACAGGTGTATTTGTGGCAGTGAAGCAGCAGACCGATTCGGGTACCATGGTCTTGTGTGTCGTAAATCCGAGGGAAAGATTGGAAGACATGAAGAGGTTAATAACATTATCAAGAGGAGCCTCACAACAGCCGGATGCCCAGCAGTAAGGGAACCACCCCAACTATGCAGATCTGATGGCAGCCAAAAGCGTCCAGATGGTACCACCCTTCAAGCCTGGACAGACGGCAAGCAGGTGGTGTGGGACTACACATGTGCATGTACCTTGGCTGATACCTATCTCCAATACACCAGGGAGGAAGGAGGGGCAGCTGCCACCTTCAGGGAGTCCCAGAAGTCGAGAAAATATGGAGAACTTGCCCATCATTATATGTTTGTTCCAATAGGCTCGGAGACCCTTGGCTCATGGGGAAAGAATGCATCTAAGTTCCTCAAGGAGCTGGGCAAAAGACTCAACAGGGTAACTAGGGATCCCAGGGCAGCTAGTTTTCTGTTCCAGCGACTCAGCGCTGCTGTTCAGAGGGGTAATGCATGCTGTATTCTGGGCACGCGCCCCAGCTCTGAGGAGCTGGATGAGATTTTCGCATTATAATCAGTGACAACCATGTAACAATATGTACTAGACATGTATCTCTCACACCTCGTGTACTGTATATGCCATCTTTATATCAACAATGTATCTCTTAAATCTGTTGTACCATATTATGTAATAAAATATACCTATTGGTAAAAAAAAAAAAAAGAAGATGGGGTGGTAGGGGAAGTGGAATATTCAAATGGCATCAGGAAGAAATCCAAATTTTCTTCCATGAAGCCTTTTTATCCACTTCTCCGAGGCTATGGGTCCCTCAATTTGTACCAGAGGTGGACCCCATCCTTTTTTTATAATATATATATATATATATATATATATATATATATATATATATATATATATATATATATATATATATATGTATATATGATTTTGTGTGTGTGTGTGTGTTTAAAAGATAACAGTTGGGTGGATTTCTAAAGCAAACCAATTTTATAGTGTATGAAAGCATGGAGGTATGGAAGGAGGAGTAACTTGAAGACTGGAGTGACATTTCATCAGTGTGTGAAAAATTCATGTTGTGAAACCGATCCCTGTGTTGCGTCATCAAGCCTCATTCTTGTTGCGTCATCAAGCCTCATTCTTGTTGCGTCATCAAGCTTCATTCTTGTTGCGTCATCAAGGTTCACTCGTGCTGCGTCATCAAGGTTCCCTCGTGCTGCGTCATCAAGGTTCACTCGTGCTGCGTCATCAAGGCTCACTCGTGCTGCGTCATCAAGGTTCCCTCGTGCTGCGTCATCAAGGTTCACTCGTACTGCGTCATCAAGGTTCCCTCGTACTGCGTCATCAAGGCTCACTCGTACTGCGTCATCAAGGCTCACTCGTGCTGCGTCATCAAGGTTCCCTCGTGCTGCGTCATCAAGGTTCACTCGTACTGCGTCATCAAGGTTCCCTCGTGCTGCGTCATCAAGGTTCACTCGTACTGCGTCATCAAGGTTCCCTCGTGCTGCGTCATCAAGGTTCACTCGTACTGCGTCATCAAGGTTCCCTCGTGCTGCGTCATCAAGGTTCCCTCGTGCTGCGTCATCAAGGTTCACTCGTACTGCGTCATCAAGGTTCTCTCGTACTACGTCATCAAGGCTCACTCGTACTGCGTCATCAAGGCTCACTCGTACTGCGTCATCAAGGCTCACTCGTGCTGCGTCATCAAGGTTCCCTCGTGCTGCGTCATCAAGGTTCCCTCGTGCTGCGTCATCAAGGTTCACTCGTACTGCGTCATCAAGGTTCTCTCGTAGCTGCGTCATCAAGGCTTCACTCGTGCTGCGTCATCAAGGCTCACTCGTGCTGCGTCATCAAGGTTCCCTCGTGCTGCGTCATCAAGTTCATGTTGGTCATCAGTTCCTCGTGCTGCGTCATCAAGGTTCACTCGTGCTGCGTCATCAGGTTCCTCGTGCTGCGTCATCAAGGTTCACTCGTGCTGCGTCATCAAGGTTCCTCGTGCTGCGTCATCAAGGTTCCTCGTGCTGCGTCATCAAGGTTCACTCGTCTGCGTCATCAAGGTTCCTCGTGCTGCGTCATCAAGGTTCACTCGGTGGTCACTCAGTGCTGCGTCATCAAGGTTCCCTCGTGCTGCGTCATCAAGGTTCCTGTCTGCGTCATCGGTTCCTCGTGCTGCGTCATCAAGGTTCCCTGTCTGCGTCATCAAGGTTCACTCGTGCTGCGTCATCATCGCCTAAGGCACGACTGCGTCGGCCCTCGTGCTGCGTCATCAAGGCACCTTGAGAAACACACTGGTAGCAACTTGGTCTTGTGCTGCGATTATTACTAAGATTAAGGAATTTAACTCCAGTACTGGGAATAATTTTTTTGTTTTCACTGTGAATATTATGGTCATGAACGGCTCCCCCATGTTCCCTTAGGAAGGAAAAGTAGGTATCTGAGTGTTAGTTTCCTCGTACCTGCTGCCCCTGTTTCCTTATTCAGGGGGGAAGGTGAGAGAAGGTAGGTATCTGAGTGTTAGTTTCCTCGTACCTGCTGCCCCTGTTCCCTTACTCGGGGGTGAGAGAAGGTAGGTATCTGAGTGTTACCCTTTTTACATCCGCTGCACCTGTTCCTTTAACAAAAAATAAGTACCTGCGGCTCCTGTTTCATCTAGAAAAAAGTAGATACCCGAATGTTGACATTTTTTGCAATTGCTACACCTGTTCTAACAACAAACAAATACATGGGTGCCAGTCTCTTACACCTGCTGCCCCTGTTTTCCCTAGCAGTAAGTAGGTACCTATAAATAGGTACTGTTGTGGTTGGCATCCTGGGGAGAGGGTGATAAAGTACCTAGTCAACCAGCTGAGGCAGATTAACTAATTACTGGTCAACCAGCTGAGGCAGGATAACTAACGGCTCGTCAACCAGCTGAGGCAGGATAACTAACGGCTCGTCAACCAGCTGAGGCAGGATAACTAACGGCTCGTCAACCAGCTGAGGCAGGATAACTAACGGCTCGTCAACCAGCTGAGGCAGGATAAATATTGATCTCTCAGCCAACTGAGGCAGAATAGCTAACTACTTGTCAACCAGCTGAGCAGGATAAATGATGACTTGTTAACTGAGGCAGGATAACTACTTGTGACCAGCTGAGGCAGGATAACTAACTACTTGTCAACCAGCTGAGGCAGGATTACTAACGGCTCGTCAACCAGCTGAGGCAGACTACTTGTCAACCAGCTGAGGCAGGATAACTAACTGCTCGTTAACCAGATGAGGCAGGATAACTAACTGCTCTTCAACCAGCTGAAGCAGAATAACTAACTGCTCGTCAACCAGCTGAGGCAGAATAACTAACTGCTCGTCAACCAGCTGAGGCAGGATAACTAACTGCTCGTCAACCAGCTGAGGCAGAATAACTAACTGCTCGTCAACCAGCTGAGGCAGGATAACTAACTGCTCGTCAACCAGCTGAGGCAGAATAACTAACTCCTCGTCAACCAGCTGAAGCAGGATAACTAACTGCTCGTCAACCAGCTGAAGCAGAATAACTAACTACTCGTCAACCAGCTGAGGCAGAATAACTAACTGCTCGTCAACCAGCTGAGGCAGGATAACTAACTGCTCGTCAACCAGCTGAGGCAGAATAACTAACTACTTGTCAACCAGCTGAGGCAGAATAACTAACTGCTCGTCAACCAGCTGAGGCAGGATAACTAACTGCTCGTCAACCAGCTGAGGCAGAATAACTAACTACTTGTCAACCAGCTGAGGCAGAATAACTAACTGCTCGTCAACCAGCTGAGGCAGAATAACTAACTGCTCGTCAACCAGCTGAGGCTGAATAACTAACTACTTGTCAACACGGATTAGGGATAGGAGATGTCCACGTAGGTCAAGGCTGGTGGATGGCCACAAGGTCAAGGCTGGTGGATGGCCACAAGGTCAAGGCTGGTGGATGGCCACAAGGTCAAGGCTGGTGGATAGCCACAAGGGAAAGGCTGGTGAATGGCCACAAAGGAAAGGGCTAAAAATGGCTACGAGGGCCAGGGTTGGGGACGGCCACAAGAGCCAGGGTTGGGGATGGCCAAAAGGACCAGGACTGGGGATGGTCACAAGGGCCAGGGTTGGAATAGTCAGAAGGACCAGGACGGAATGGCCACAAGGACCAGGACTCTGGATGGCCACAATGGCCAAGGTTGTGGATGGTTACAAGGATCAGGACTGGAGATGGCCACAAGGGCCAGAACTGGGGATGGCCACAAGGACCAGGGCTGGGGATGGCCACAAGGCCCAGGGTTGGGGATGGCCATGTAGCTGGGAAATCTGCTGTAGTGGGAGGTGCTTCTCCTTCTGGCCAATTCCCTCTTGATGGCCACAACAAGCGCAATGAAAACGACCTTCAACTGTTACACCATCCTGAGAGAGAGAGAGGGAGGGAGAGAGGGAGGGGGAGAGAGAGAGAGAGAGAGAGAGAGATGGAAAGGAAGGGATTAAGGGAGAAAGTGTGGGAAGGAGTGAATAAAAAATGAAAGGAAGGATTGAGGGTGGAAGTGAAGGATTTAGAGAAGGATGGATGGATGGATGGAGGAAGGGAGGAAGGGAGTGAAGGAGGGAGGGAGTGAAGGAGGGAGAGAGGGAGGGAGGGAGGGAGAACATGATAATTGGGACACAAGAGGCAGAAGAGAAGCCAGCTGCCGGTTCTTAGTGCCGCCATTCATCCTCAACTGGTCATCACCTGTCATCCTGCCGCCTGCCATCCTGCCACCTACCATCATATGGTGTTTGGTTTACAATCCTTGCCTTCAAGTATTTCCTAGCTGGATAGTATCAGCTGTTATCATCTATTATCTCCGTTAAAGAGAGTACATTCAGAGTGTTCTGACGTCTTCCTAGTAGCACAGATATACTAGCACAGCACATTAGTGAACACACAACATTTCTTCAGACGTGAGATCACAAGTGCTCAGTGGAGTGCCATCGTTGGTGTGTGATCACAAGTGCCCAGTGGAGTGCCATCGCTAGTGTGAGATCACAAGTGCTCAGCGGAGTGCCATCGCTGGTGTGAGATCACAAGTGCCCAGAGGAGTGCCGTCGCTGGTGTGATGGCTTCTCTTGTTTTGAAAGTTCTCATAACACAACCTGTCATTATCTCGGCCTTGTATGTCTTTAGTGAGTTCTCTAGACGACAGGTTGTCTGCGCGTTATATATGGCGTTCGTTTTGCGTTAAATGATTTTTTTTTATGTCATAGCAGTGTGAATTTTATCACCAGGGGACGTCATGACGTCGTTCTTCGCCCATGAAAACAGTGTTGAGCTTTCTCGTTTCTCCGGGCATTCTACTGATGCAGCTTTCATGCTTCATCAGGCTTCTTCTGTAAAGTAAAACAATAGGCTGGAGTTAGCATTTTGATCTGTGTGCTGTGAGGATGAGAAATGGTGAAGGGGGCAGGACTGTGCCTTGCGGTGCACAACATTCAACTTTGAAAAGACTGGGTTTTGATTCGTTTACAGTTGCTCATTGGGATCTGCTAGAAATCTGAATGCTATTAACGCATCGTTGCATTTAGTAAATGAGTGTGTGATGTTGTCGTAGTGGCTGCAAGGTGTTGAGGGTAGGACCTGCTTACACAAGAACAACCTTAACTTGGCTTGAGCGGTTCTTCACTATCCATAAAAGTGGTAAAATGCTTTCTCGCACCCAGGCCAACACCTACACTTACACCCACAACTGTAACTTACATCACTCCAACACTCATGCCCACAAAAAAGAGCTACAGAACCCACACCCTTCCATCACACCCACACCCACGCCCACATATTCTTATCCCAGGCGTGGTAAAATTCTTAACATTCCCCCGTCCAATTGTTCCATAAGCGAGAAGCTGGTGTGTCCCTAGTGTGTGAGTGTCCCTAGTATATGTGTTTGTGTCCTTAGTGTGTGTCCCTAGTATGTGTGTCTGTGTCCCTAGTGTGTGTGTGTCCCTAGTGTGTATCCATAGTGTGTGAGTGTCCCAAGTATGTCTGTGTGTCCCTAGTGTGCGTGTCCCTAGTATGTGAGTGTCCCTAGTATGTGAGTGTCCCTAGTATGTGTGTGTGTCCCTAGTATGTGAGTATCCCTAGTATGTCTGTGTGTGTCCCAAGTGTGTGTGTGTGTCCCTAGTGTGTGGGTGTGTGTGTGTGTGTCCCTAGTGTACTCACCTAATTGTGGTTGCAGGGGTCGAGACTCAGCTCCTGGCCCCTAGTGTGTGGGTGTGTGTCCCTAGTGTGTGTGTCCCCTAGTGTGTGTGTGTGTATGTCCCTAGTGCGTATCCCTAGTGTGTGTACTCACCTAATTGTGGTTGCAGGGGTCGATACTCAGCTCATGGCCCCGCCTCTTCACTGACCGCTACTAGGTCCTCTCTCTCCCTGCTCCATGAGCTTTATCATACCTCGTCTTAAAGCTATGTATGGTTCCTGCCTCCACTACATCACTTGCTAGACTATTCCACTTCCTGACAACTCTAAGACTGAAGAAATACTTCCTAACATCCCTTTGACTCATCTGAGTCTTCAACTTCCAATTGTGACCCCTTGTTTCTGTGTCCCATCTCTGGAACATCCTGTCTCTGTCCACCTTATCTATTCCACGCAGTATTTTGTATGTCGTTATCATGTCTCCCCTAACCCTCCTGTCCTCCAGTGTCGTCAGGCCGATTTCCCTTAACCTTTCTTCATAGGACATTCCCCTTAGCTCCGGAACTAGCCTTGTTGCAAACCTTGGCACTTTCTCTAATTTCTTGACGTGTTTGACCAGGTGTGGGTTCCAAGCTGGTGCTGCATACTCCAATATGGGCCTGACGTACACAGTGTACATTGCCTTGAACGATTCCTTACTAAGGTATCGGAACGCTATTCTCAGGTTTGCCAGGCGCCCACATGCTTCACCAGTTATCTGGTTGATGTGTGCTTCCGGAGACGTGCTCGGTGTTATACTCACCCCAAGATCTTTCTCCTTGAGTGAGGTTTCCAGTCTTTGGCCACCTAGCCTATACTCTGTCTGCGGTCTTCTTTGCCCTTCCCTGATCTTCATGAATTTGCATTTAGCAGGATTAAACTCGAGAAGCCAATGTGTGTGTCTCTAGTGTGTGTGTGTGTCTCTAGTGTATGTGTCCCTAGTGTGTGTGTCTCTAGTGTATGTGTGTGTCTCTAGTGTATGTGTCCCTAGTGTGTGTGTCTCTAGTGTATGTGTCCCTTGTGTGTGTGTCCCTAGTGTGTGTGTCTCTCTAGTGTATGTGTCCCTTGTGTGTGTGTCCCTAGTGTGTGTGTGTGTCTCTAGTGTATGTGTCCCTTGTGTGTGTGTCCCTTGTGTGTGTGTCCCTTGTGTGTGTGTCCCTTGTGTGTGTGTCCCTTGTGTGTGTGTGTGTGTGTGTCTAGTGTGTGTGTGTCCCTAGTGTGTGTGTGTCTCTAGTGTATGTGTCCCTTGTGTGTGTGTCCCTAGTGTGTGTGTGTCTCTAGTGTATGTGTCCCTTGTGTGTGTGTCCTGTGTGTATCCTAGTGTTGTTCATTGTCCTAGGTGTCCATTAGCTGGCCTTTGTTGTAGTGTGTGTGTGTGACTGTGTTCCACGTGACCGGTGTGGTGCACGCTCATGTGTGTGTGTGTGTTCAGTGTTGTGTCCCTTGTGTGTGTCTCTAGTGTATGTGTCCCTGTGTGTGTGTGTGTGTCTCTAGTGTATGTGTCCCTTGTGTGTGTGTACCTTGTGTGTGTGTGTGTGTCTCTAGTGTGGGTGTGTCCCTTGTGTGTGTGTGTCTCTAGTGTATGTGTCCCTTGTGTGTGTGTCCCTAGTGTGTGTGTATCCCTAGTGTGTGTGTGTGTCAGTGTGTGTGTCCCTAGTGTGTGTGTCTCTCTAGTGTATGTGTCCCTTGTGTGTGTGTCCCTAGTGTGTGTGTGTGTCTCTAGTGTATGTGTCCCTTGTGTGTGTGTCCCTTGTGTGTGTGTGTGTGTCTCTAGTGTGTGTGTGTCCCTTGTGTGTGTGTGTCCCTTGTGTGTGTGTGTCCCTTGTGTGTGTGTGTCTCTAGTGTGTGTGTGTCCCTAGTGTGCGTGTGTCTCTAGTGTATGTGTCCCTTGTGTGTGTGTGTGTGTCCCTAGTGTGTGTGTGTCTCTAGTGTATGTGTCCCTTGTGTGTGTGTCCCTAGTGTGTGTGTATCCCTAGTGTGTGTGTGTGTCAGTGTGTGTGTCTCTAGTATGTGTGTCCCTAGTGTGTGTGTGTGTGCCCCTAGTGTGTGTGTGTGTGTGCCCCTAGTGTGTGTGTCTCTCTAGTGTATGTGTCCCTAGTGTACTACTGTATGTGTCCCTTGTGTGTGCGTGTGTGTACCTAGTGTGTGTGTCCCAATGTGTGTGTATGTGTGTCCCAATGTGTGTGTATGTGTGTCCCTAGTGTGTGTGTCCCTAGTGTGTATGTGTCCCTAGTGTGTGTGTGTCCCTAGTGTGTGTGTGTCCCTAGTGTGTGTGTCCCTAGTGTGTGTGTGTCCCTAGTTGTGTGTCCCTAGTGTGTGTGTGTCCCTAGTGTGTGTGTGTCCCTAGTGTGTGTCCCTAGCGTGTACCGTGCGTCAGCTGTCTGTTCACTCACTAGAATACAATGTTTGCACACTTTACAGAGTCCCACATAGAAGGTTACTTTGACAACTAAAAATGCATACCTGGATACAATGTACTCTGGTGCGACCTGAGAAGCAGACAAAGTGGTTAATGATGTGTATGTTAAAGAGTCGCTCATGTGAACAGAGTTACTTAACACCTTGAATGATGTGGTTAGAGTTTTGGCGCTTAAAATTTAAAATAAAATTCATTTATTGAATTCTTATATAAATTAACAAGATGTAACTTCCCAGCAGTTCAAAAACCATCTACTGAAAACTGAGTACCGTCTTGAAAAGCTATTAAGCCCAGCCCCAGTTTAAAACACCGAAAAAATGAAGAATGTAGCAAAGAAGCAGTTCCGATGAACAGTCTTACTCAAAACTACTTTGACTGCAATAAACTCGCCTTATACCAACAAATAACAGATCCGACCATACTAGGCAACACCCTAGACCTTATATTCACTAATAATGAAGATCTGAAACTGAACATTATGGTGTCGAAGACGGTGAACTCTGTCAACTACCTAATAGAGGTTCAGACTTCCATACCCACTGCTTCTACTCAGCAAAACGCTCTCACCCATGATGGTATGCTCAACAAATGTAACTTTAACAACAAGAACTTTAACTGGGAGCTAATAAGTCGTGAGCTTGCTGAAATACACTGGGAAGAGAGTATGACAAGCAAGCACCTAAACCAGTATTTCAGAGGGACGGGCTTAAAGACATTAGAAGTTTGCCCCAGACACATACCATTACGAAGGAGGTGTAGATAACTGGTTCCCTGTTGTGAAAATTACTAACATGAAAAAAGAGTAAAGGGAATGTAATCAAAATAAGGAAAATGAAAGAGAATGAAAACAAGAGATATTTAAAATATAAAATGCAAACCAAAAGAAACACAGACGTAGATGCCGTGGGCAGACCTTTTCCCGACGAGCGCACAGGTTTAGCAGTCACGGTGACGATGGTTGAGGAAAAGTGACTCTTGATGGTAATGAAGCCAGGGTGGCTGGTCACTTCACTGGTCACACAGCAGCACAGTTCATTAACAAAACCTGAGTTTCCAGGAATGGATGAGTGGATGTGGCTGTTATTTTCTCTTAACAGTTGAGACTTGGATTCCGTAATGAGTTGACCAGTGTTCAGTAAACTTCATAACAGCGTCTTGTACAGTTGACCAGAATGCAGCTAGAGTTGACAAAAAACACAGGGGTTACCACATGTTCACACAGATATATAGGTCGCTGCAAGAGGAGTAAAAAATAAACTGAAGTTTCTTTAGATTTAAAGTCAAAGAAATTCATTACTGGTAACCATTATTAAGTCAAATAAACAACTCAGACACAGAAGAATATATTCACTGTTAGACGACCTTTACCTAGTCTGGAGAGGAGCTGAGAATCCACCCAGACACAGGTGAAGGTAATGCTGCCAGGAAGAGACACCATAGCATATACCAGAGTCCAGGAGACGCCTGTAACTACAAATATGTCCAACAAACAGCGCTAGTTATTAAGGTCACTCTGAGCCTGCCACTCTGGGTCACAGTTGCTGGGAAACTCCTGAATTCTGGAATTAAACTTAAGAAAAAAAAGAATTATGCGTATTTTTTCCCCTTACAACCTTTAAAGGCGAAAACGATGAATAACAGAGCTCCGTCAAGGCAGCAGACTCTCTGAAGCAGACTCTGAAGCACTCTCTGAAGCAGACTCTGAAGCACTCTCTGAAGCAGACTCTCTGAAGCAGACTCTCTGAAGCAGACTCTCTGAAGAACTCTGAAGCAGACTCTGAAGCACTCTCTGAAGCAGACTCTCTGAAGCAGACTCTCTGAAGCAAACTTTCTGAAGCACTCTTTGAAGCAGACTCTCTTAATCAGATTTTCTGACGCAGACTCTCTCAAGCAGGCTTTCTTAAGCAGGCTCTCTCAAGCAGAAACTCCGAAGCAGACTCAAGCAGACTTTCTTAAGCAGACTCTCTCAAGCAGAGTCTCTCAAGCAGACTCTCAAGCAGACTCTGTCAAGCAGACTCAGACTTTCTCAAGCAGACTCTCCGAAGAAGACTCAATCAGACTTTCTCAAGCAGACACTCTCAAGCAGACTCAGACTCTCTCAAGCAGACTCTCAAGCAGACTCTCTCAAGCAGACTCTCCGAAGCAGACTCAATCAGACTTTCTCAAGCAGACTATCTCAAGCAGACTCAAACAGACTCTCAGACGAAGGGAGAACAACACTGGCTGGAGCACTGGAAGACGCTGACCACAATATGAAGCGGAGTGGATCATACACAGCCTGCAAAACAGGTGGCAAATAAAAGTCATGAGTGAATCTGAGAGAAACGCAAAATCCAGGAGAAAAAAAAAACATTTAATACCGATCCTTTGATTAAAGGAAATGGAACGTTAATCACCTTCAAGACTGACTACCCAAATGAGTTCGTCATGAACGAGAGTCAGAACGTACTGTGTGTGTGTGTGTGTGTGTGTGTGTGTGTGTGTGTGTGTGTGTGTCTTTCAGTAACATCTGTGTCTCATTACTCTCAACACCTGATGAAATCCAGTTATAATCCATCAGTTATACACACACACACACACACACACACACACACACACACACACACACACAACAACACACATACACACACACACACACACACACACACAGACTCAGGAGGAAGCTCTAATACAACCACCTTCAGATGTTCCCCAACCTGGACAACCCAATGCAACCAAACAACCTAACCCAAAACACACATGCCATACCCAATGATTCCACCCACCTCAGTACAAACTCCACCTTCACACCAACCACCCATAGTTCCCCATCAGATCTCCCACTTTCCCAACCCCAACATACCCCCAGACTACGGTTTTAGAAAAGAAGTTAAAGGTTTGGTATACAAATGCAGATGGTATAACAAATAAATGTGAGGAGGGCATGAAAGAATAAAAGGAGACATCCCCAGACATAATAGCACTCACAGAAACGAAACTCACCAGGAGATAACAGATGCAATCTTCCCACCGGATATCAAATCCTCAGGAAAGATAGAGGGAGCAGAGGGGAGGAGGAGTTGCACTGCTCATTAAGAACAGGTGGGGATTTGAGGAAGTGGAAGGAATGGATGGAATGGGTGAAAGGGACTCATAGTAGGAACAATTCAGTCTAGGGCCATAAGGTGATAATTGCTGTAATGTACAACCCGCCACAGAACTGCAGGAGGCCAAGAGAAGAATACGACGAGAGCAACGGAGCAATGGTAGACAC
>WNWK01005795.1:50000-114694 GCA_009830355.1 Cherax destructor | reverse complement strand
GCCCCTCCTGTGTTGTTGTGTGTGGTGCTGCCCCTCCCTGTGTTGTTGTGTGGTGCTGCCCCTCCTGTGTTGTGGTGGTGCTGCCCCTCCCTGTGTTGTTGTGATGTGGTGCTCCCCTCCCTGTGTTGTTGGGGTGTGGTGCTGCCCCTCCCTGTGTTGTTGTGGTGGTGCTGCCCTCCCTGTGTTGTTGTGGGTGTGCTGCCCCCCTGTGTTGTTGTGGGTGGTGCTGCCCCTCTTGTGTTGTTGTGGGTGCTGCCCTCCTGTGTTGTTGTGGGTGGTGCTGCCCCTCCCTGTGTTGTTGTGGGTGGTGCTGCCCCTCCCTGTGTTGTTGTGGGTGGTGCTGCCCCTCCCTGTGTTGTTGTGGGTGGTGCTGCCCCTCCCTGTGGGTTTGTGGGTGGTGCTGCCCCTCCCTGTGTTGTTGTGGGTGGTGCTGCCCCTCCTTGTGTTGTTGTGGGTGCTGCCCCTCCCTGTGTTGTTGTGGGTGGTGCTGCCCCTCCCTGTGTTGTTGTGGGTGGTGCTGCCCCTCCCTGTGTTGTTGTGGGTGGTGCTGCCCCTCCCTGTGTTGTTGTGGGTGGTGCTGCCCCCTATAATGGAATTCTTACATCCGTCACCAACACTGCCGACCATTGACATTCCTCAACTGTGGTGAGGTTACACTCCCTCCTTCGCTCGTTCCCTCCTTCGCTCGTTCCCTCCTTCGCTCGTTCCCTCCTTCGCTCGTTCCCTTCTTAGCTCGTTCCCTCTTTCGCTAGTTCCCTCCTTCGCTAGTTCCCTCCTTCGCTAGTTCCCTCCTTCGCTAGTTCCCTCTTTCGCTAGTTCCCTAATTCGCTCGTTTCTTTTTTCATGAGGTTAAAAACAATGTAAACAAACACACGTTGTGATAGGAGCTTAAGAGAGTGCAACAATGATCTATGTCCCACCAGACGAGAGTGCAACAATGATCTATGTCCCACCAGACTAGAGTGCAACAATGATCTATGTCCCACCAGACTAGAGTGCAACAATGATCTATGTCCCACCAGA
The DNA here is from genome assembly GCA_009830355.1 of Cherax destructor. NCBI lineage: Eukaryota > Metazoa > Arthropoda > Malacostraca > Decapoda > Parastacidae > Cherax > Cherax destructor. Next base: position 113,671 of record WNWK01005795.1, on the reverse strand, counting down.
CTTGAGTGCAACAATGATCTATGTCCCACCAGACGAGAGTGCAACAATGATCTATGTCCCACCAGACGAGAGTGCAACAATGATCTATGTCCCACCAGACTAGAGTGCAACAATGATCTATGTCCCACCAGACTAGAGTGCAACAATGATCTATGTCCCACCAGACGAGAGTGCAACAATGATCTATGTCCCACCAGACTTGAGTGCAACAATGATCTATGTCCCACCAGACTGAGTGCAACAATGATCTATGTCCCACCAGACAGAGTGCAACAATGATCTATGTCCCACCAGACGAGAGTGCAACAATGATCTATGTCCCACCAGACTAGAGTGCAACAATGATCTATGTCCCACCAGACTAGAGTGCAACAATGATCTATGTCCCACCAGACGAGAGTGCAACAATGATCTATGTCCCACCAGACTTGAGTGCAACAATGATCTATGTCCCACCAGACTTGAGTGCAACAATGATCTATGTCCCACCAGACGAGAGTGCAACAATGATCTATGTCCCACCAGACGAGAGTGCAACAATATCTATGTCCCACCAGACAGAGTGCAACAATGATCTATGTCCCACCAGACAGAGTGCAACAATGATCTATGTCCCACCAGACGAGTGCAACAATGATATATGTCCCACCAGACGAGAGTGCAACAATGATCTATGTCCCACCAGACTTGAGTGCAACAATGATCTATGTCCCACCAGACGAGAGTGCAACAATGATCTATGTCCTACCAGACTAGAGTTCAACAATGATCTATGTCCCACCAGACGAGAGTGCAACAATGATCTATGTCCCACCAGACGAGAGTGCAACAATGATCTATGTCCCACCAGACTAGAGTGCAACAATGATCTATGTCCCACCAGACGAGAGTGCAACAATGATCTATGTCCCACCAGACTAGAGTGCAACAATGATCTATGTCCCACCAGACGAGAGTGCAACAATGATCTATGTCCCACCAGACGAGAGTGCAACAATGATCTATGTCCCACCAGACGAGAGTGCAACAATGATCTATGTCCCACTAGACTTGAGTGCAACAATGATCTATGTCCCACCAGACTAGAGTGCAACAATGATCTATGTCCCACCAGACGAGAGTGCAACAATGATCTATGTCCCACCAGACTAGAGTGCAACAATGATCTATGTCCCACCAGACGAGAGTGCAACAATGATCTATGTCCCACCAGACTAGAGTGCAACAATGATCTATGTCCCACCAGACGAGAGTGCAACAATGATCTATGTCCCACCAGACGAGAGTGCAACAATGATCTATGTCCCACCAGACGAGAGTGCAACAATGATCTATGTCCCACCAGACTTGAGTGCAACAATGATCTATATCCCACCAGACTAGAGTGCAACAATGATCTATGTCCCACCAGACGAGAGTGCAACAATGATCTATGTCCCACCAGACTAGAGTGCAACAATGATCTATGTCCCACCAGACGAGAGTGCATCAATGATATATGACCACCAGACGAGAGTGTAACAATGATCTATGTTCCACCAGACGAGAGTGCAACAATGATCTATGTCCCACCAGACGAGAGTGCAACAATGATCTATGTTCCACCAGACTAGAGTGCAACAATGATCTATGTCCCACCAGACGAGAGTGCAACAATGATCTATGTCCCACCAGACGAGAGTGCAACAATGATCTATGTCCCACCAGACTAGAGTGCAACAATGATCTGTGTTCCACCAGACGAGAGTGCAACAATGATCTATGTCCCACCAGACGAGAGTGCATCAGTGATCTATGTTCCACCAGACGAGAGTGCAACAATGATCTATGTCCCACAGACAAGAGTGCAACAATGATCTATGTCCCACCAGACTAGAGTGAAACAATGATCTATGTTCCACCAGACGAGAGTGCAACAATGATCTATGTTCCACCAGACGAGAGTGCAACAATGATCTATGTCCCACAGACAAGAGTGAAACAATGATCTATGTCCCACCAGACGAGAGTGCAACAATGATCTATGTCCCACAGACAAGAGTGCAACAATGATCTATGTCCCACCAGACGAGAGTGCAACAATGATCTATGTCCCACCAGACGAGAGTGCAACAATGATCTATGTCCCACCAGACGAGAGTGCAACAATGATCTATGTCCCACCAGACTAGAGTGCAACAATGATCTATGACGTGGCTGCTCATTAACAATCAAGTTAAACAACCAATTATCACAAACTTTATAGAATATTCAGTATGTATACCTGTATGTATGTATGCACTCAAGAGACGTATTTCTCTCAGCATACAGTATACACACGCTGAGAGTATACTTAAATCCGTGAGTAAGGGATTCAAGTATGCTGGTGTGGTGTGGAAGAGGTCAGGGTTCAGCCTTAATGACACTAGCGTAGTCGATAGGCTTCAAACCAGACTAACCAACCAACCAGGAAGCTGTTGTGAAGACTCAGGAATGTGTTGACCAAATACTGCATCTTGCTCAGTGAGGAACCACCTAATATAAACACAGGTAAGAGTGATATGTACAGAGAGGGAGAGAGAGATTCTTTATATATATATATATATATATATATATATATATATATATATATATATATATATATATATATATATATATATATATATATATATATATATAAAATACATATATATATTCCCATCTCATGTTCTTGCCTCACTTTCACTATGCAATTCATGACACGAGTTAGAAAAGGAATTATAGATCTAACGTGAAAGTGACATTTATTGAAAAAATAATAATATACCGTACAATTAGTGAACATTAGAAAAAATATATAATTTTGGAGTCAAAAAAAAAAAAAACAATCCTCGATACACAATTCACGGAGTAATACAATTCACCTAGGATTGTACACAATACCGGAGGGTTAATTAAAAATATAATTTTGACATGAATTTAGGGAATAAGTTTAGACGTGAAGGTAATTAGCGTCTGCATTAACCACCATTAACATGCCAGAGGGTATTTACATCGCACTCCTGTAACCTTAACAATGTACTACTAACCAGGTTGTTGATGCTGTAGTCTAGTTAGTGTCCTCGTTACCAGGCAGGTCAAGCCTTGGCACACACCTGACTAGCCACCAGCTGAGTGCAGGTGTACTCACCTAGTTGTGGTTACAGGGGTCGATTCATAGCTCCTGGCCCCGGCTCTTCACTGGTCGCTACTAGGTCACTCTTCCTGCTTCATGAGCTTTATCATACCTCTTCTTAAAGCTATTTATGGATCCTGCCTCCACTACATCACTTACCAGACTATTCCACTTCCTGACAACTCTGTGACTGAAGAAATACTTCCTAACATCCCTGTGATTCATCTCAGTCTTCAACTTCCAACTGTGACCCCTTGTTGCTGTGTCCCATCTCTGGAACATCCTGTCTCGATCCACATTGTCAATTCATCTCAGTATCTTATATGTCGATATCATATCTCCCCTATCTCTCCTGTCCTCCAGTGTTGTCAGGTCGATTTCTCTTAACCTCTCCTCGTAGAACATGCCCCTTAGTTTCGGGACTAGTCTTGTTGCAAACCTTTGCACTTTCTCTAATTTTCTTACGTGCTTGGCTAGGTGTGGGTTCCAAACTGGTGCGGCTTACTCCAATATAGGTCTGACGTACACAGTGTACAGGGTCCTGAACGATATTGACATGTCGGAATGCTATTCCTAGGTTTCATAGGCGCCCTTATGCTGCAGCAGTTATTTGGTTGATGTGCGCCTCAGGAGATGTGCCCGGTGTTATGCTCACCTAAAGATCCTTTTCCTTGAGTGAGGTTTGTAGCCTCTGGTCCCCTAGACTGTACTCCGTCTGCGGTCTTCTTTGCCCTTCCTCAATCTTCATGACTTTGCATTTGGCGGGGTTGAACTACAGGAGCCAGTTTCTGGACCAGGCTTGCAGCCTGTCCGAATCCCTTTGTAGTTCTGCCTGGTCCTCGTCAGATTGAATTTTTCTCATCAACTTCACATCATCTGCAAACAGGGACACTTCTGAGTCTATTCCTTCCGTCATGTCGTTCACAAATACCAGAAACAGCACCGGTCCTAGGACTGACCCTTGTGGAACCCCACTCGTCACAGGCGCCCACTCTGACACCTCGCCAGGACCATGACTCGCTGCTGTCTTCCTGACAGGTATTCCCTGATCCATTGTAGTGCCTTCCCTGTTATCCCTGCCTGGTCCTCCAGCTTCTGCACTAACCTCATGTGTGGAACTGTGTCAAACGCCTTCTTACAATCCAAGAAAACGTGTGTGTGTGTGTACTCACCTAGTTGTGGTTGCATGGGTCGAGTCATAGCTCCTGGCCCCGCCTCTTCACTGGCCGCTACTGGGTCTCTCTCCCTTCGCCATGAGCCTTATCATACCTCTTCTTGAAGCTATGAATGGAACTTGCCTCCACTACATCGCTTCCCAAACTATTCCACTTCCTGACCACTCTGTGACTGAAGAAATACTTCCTAACATCCCTGTGATTCATCTGAGTCTTCAACTTCCAACTGTGTCCCCTTGTTGCTGTGTGTGTGTGTGTGTGTGTGTGTGTGTGTGTAATAATATTGGAATTTCACTATTTTTTTCACAGTGGTTGTTCTGCATATTGTGAAACCACCTGTTTATTGTGATCTTATATCATATATATATATATATATATATATATATATATATATATATATATATATATATATATATATATATCATGTTGCCACATTGTGAACATGTAATTATAGCACATGCCAAAGTCTTATATTTAATATTGCACCAAAAGAATGTCGGAAATTCTCGACTTTCCGGGTGAACGAAAGAGGAAGAGGAGAAAAACGATGAAGAGGTAGAGAAAGAAGAGGAAAAGAAAGAGAATGAAGTGGAGGAAGAGGAATAGAAGGAAGTGAAGAGGAAAAGAAAAGAAAGACGAGGAGGAAGAGGAAGATATAGGAGGGAGGGTAGGGGAAAGGAACAGCGTGAAGGAAAGACAAGAAAAGATAGTGTGTGAGAGAGAAAGCGAGAGAGAGAGAGAGACAGAGAGAGAGAGAGAGAGAGAGAGAGTAGAGAGAGTGACCTGTTTTCTTCCTGGCACATCTGGCACCTCGTGCATTTTTAAGCCTGTTTTTGGCACTGTGAGAGTCGCAATGAAAGGTTTTGTTGGTGCCTTCACAAAAATAGCACACGGTGGGGGGTATTGTGTGTGTGTGTGTGTGTGTGTGTGTGTGTGTGTGTGTGTGTGTGTGTGTGTGTGTGTGTGTGTGTGACACTGAGGAGGGGGGGGGTCATCCCGTGACCACTTCTCTCAAACACACCATCGTTTTAAACCAATGTAATAAAACTTGCAAGTCAAAAAACTTGCAACATGCAAAACTGATACAACACTTCCTCTGATGGAACACCAGCAACACAGTCTTACCCTCAAGGTGCCTCAGCCTGTCGAGATTCAAAACACGCACTAGTGGCTACCTAGAGGCCTACTAGTGGCCTACTAGAGGCCTACTAGTGGCCTACTAGTGGCCTACTAGAGGCCTACTAGTGGCCTACTAGTGGCCTACTAGAGGCCTACTAGTGGCCTACTAGAGGCCTACTAGTGGCCTACTAGAGGCCTACTAGTGGCCTACTAGTGGCCTACTAGAGGCCTACTAGTGGCCTACTAGAGGCCTAATAGAGGCCTACTAGAGGCCTACTTAAGATATTTCATGGAAACACGCACCCACTCCAGTAATTTCTACATCTTTTAAGTAAAATACTCAGATGAAGAGGGTTTGAAGCCGATCGGAAAAGGGACCAGACTCGGGATGGGTGTGTGTGACTGAGCAGAGGACGCTGGCACTGGTCAACTGCTGCACGAACACTGAGCAGAGGACGCTGGCACTGGTCAACTGCTGCACGAACACTGAGCAGAGGACGCTGGCACTGGTCAACTGCTGCACGAACACTGAGCAGAGGACTCTGGCACTGGTCAACTGCTGCACGAACACTGAGCAGAGGACGCTGGCACTGCTCAACTGCTGCACGAACACTGAGCAGAGGACGCTGGCACTGGTCAACTGCTGCACGAACACTGAGCAGAGGACGCTGGCACTGGTCAACTGCTGCACGAACACTGAGCAGAGGACGCTGGCACTGCTCAACTGCTGCACGAACACTGAGCAGAGGACGCTGGCACTGCTCAACTGCTGCACGAACACTGAGCAGAGGACGCTGGCACTGGTCAACTGCTGCACGAACACTGAGCAGAGGACGCTGGCACTGGTCAACTGCTGCACGAACACTGAGCAGAGGACGCTGGCACTGGTCAACTGCTGCACGAACACTGAGCAGAGGACGCTGGCACTGGTCAACTGCTGCACGAACACTGAGCAGAGGACGCTGGCACTGGTCAACTGCTGCACGAACACTGAGCAGAGGACTCTGGCACTGGTCAACTGCTGCACGAACACTTCTGTCGTTACAGTGAACCAGCGTTGAAAGTTCGCGAGTTTCTCAAATTATAAACGAAAATCTTGTAATAAGAACAAAATAAGAGAGCCATTTAAGGGGCGCATCACTTCCCCTGTTTTTTATTAATATGTTAATTTTCCCCCTATAATCTACCTTGTCAATAATTACTATCGCATTTGCTGTGTCTGCTTTCGTAAGGTGAAGTCCTATTTCCTTAATTCATGGCATAACTTAACAAATCTTTGAAAACACTTCTGTTGTAGAGGTGTGAGCAAAGCTCACACCTCTATAACACAACTGTACAACACAATTATCCTCAAACATTTGTTAAGTTATACCAAGAATTAAGGAAAGATCCTGGACTTCACCTTACGAAAGCAGACACAGCAAATGCGATAGTAATTATGGGCACAGTACACACACAACCCGCACATATAAAAGAGAGGAGCTTACGACGACGTTTCGGCCCGACTTGGACCATTTACAAAGTCACACTAACACACAGAGACAGTGGAAGGGTATTTATAGGCAGGCAGACAGGGGAGGGTACAAGAGAGTGGGATAATGATAGAGTAGTGGAAGTAGTAGTAGTAGTAATGGTAGTAGAGGAGAAAGTCATAGATCACAGTCATCCCATTGATTGGTCTTCTGCTAAAACTGTCTACCCTACGTCCAACTTTCATAGTCGCCGCCTGGTTGAATCCTCCCTTATACACAACTTTCCCTGTATGAATCTTAGCCCTGGCTTTGTCTCTGTTGATGCTTTCCTCTCTCATTACATTGTTAAATGCTCTAAACTTCAGAACACCCGTGACTTAACCTGATTCCTTCCCTATCTTCTCTTCCCCCTTCTCCTTTTTTCTCCTATGGGTTTTCCTTTCTTTCTTTTCTTTTGCCTTGTATTTGTCCTTCATTTTATTCGCTTTTCTTCCCTCTCGTCCCACCCTTGCGGGCCGCTAGCCTCATTGCAGTGCTCCTTCCCATATGACTTTCTCCTCTACTACTATTACTACTACTACTACTTCCACTACTTACTCCATCATTACCCCACTCTCTTGTACCCTCCCCTGTCTGCCTGCCTATAAATACCCTTCCACTGTCTCTGTGTGTTAGTGTGACTTTGTAAATGGGCCAAGTCGGGCCGAAACGTCGTCGTAAGCTCCTCTCTTTTATATATGCGGGTTTTGTGTGTATTGTTCCAGTCACGGTATTGTGCCTTTTTTGTTATTTATGGGCACAGTAGATTATAGGGGAAAAATAAACATGACATTAGAAGACAGGGAAACTGAGGCGCCTCTTAAGAGACGCCAGTCAGTCAGTATTTACGTAAGCCAAAACTGAATTGTTTCCCATGGCAGTCATCTGAGAATTATATATTAAGCAATTTCTTGTAACCTTACGATCCTTGGATTGTGCATTGTGGAAAAATTTCAATAAATTTTAAATATTAAAGAAACTTAATTGATAGAACATTAAAACGTGAAATTAATAAACACGGAAACTAAAAATTCAAAGGAAATTATTGGATAAGCAATGAATGAGGCAGCACCAGTCTGGTAGTCTGGTAGTCTGGTAGTCTGGTAGTCTGGTAGTCTGGTAGTCTGGTAGTCTGGTAGTAACAGAAGACAACCAACACTCATAGACAAAAAAAATGTAGCCTATATTTCGACCTCACTTTGAGGTTGACACCAGCAGCAGACAACCTCACACTGAGATCGACTCACGTAACTCTTCTTGGCTTCACATACTCGCTCCTATTCTATTCCTCATCCTCATTTCTGACATAGACAGAGACGTAAGCCATATCTCCGTGTCTTCCTTTGCGGATGACACCCGGATTGCCATGACAGTGACCTCCATTGAAGACACTGCAAGACTCCAAGCGGACATCAACCAAATTTTCAAATGGGCCACTCAAAACAATATGAAGTTCAACGAGGAGATATTTTAACTACTCAGATATGGAAAACTTGAGGAAATAAAAAAGGTATCAAGGTATACGACAAATTATAACCATACAGGTCGCTTGTTCTATCTAGGCTGGAATATTCTTGCACACTAACTGCACCTTTCAAGGCAGGTGAAATTGCTGACCTAGAAAATGTACAGAGAACCTTCACGGCACGCATAAGTGCGATAAACCACCTCAATTACTGGGAACGCTTGAAGTTCCTAAACCTGTACTCCCTAGAACGCAGGCGGGAGAGATACATTATTATATACACTTGGAAAATCCTAGAGGGATTAGTACCAAACTTGCACACGAGAGTCACTCCCTACGAAAGCAAAAGACTCGGCAGACGATGTAACATCCCCCCAATGAAAAGCAGGGGTGCCACTAGCACGTTGAGGGACAACACAATAAGTGTCAGGGTCCCAAGACTGTTCAACTGCCTCCCAGCATACATAAGGGGGATTACCAATAGACCTTTGGCTGTCTTCAAGCAGGCACTGGACAGGCACCTAAAGTCAGTGCCTGACGAGCCAGGCTGTGGTTCGTACGTCGGACTGCGTGCGGCCAGCAGTAACAGCCTGGTTGATCAGGCTCTGATTCACCATGAGGCCTGGTCACAGACCGAGCCGTGGGAGCATTGACCCTCGGAACTCTCTCCAGGTAAACTCCAGGTAATACAATAGAGTGAAAAAGAAATGTGAAGGACTACAACAATGTATCTACCTCATCGGCTAGGAAAATGATAGGATGGATAATGAGAACCTTCACCTTCAAAACTAGGGATGCCAAGCCCATGATGACACTCTTCAAATCACTTGTTCTCTCTAGGTTGGAACACTGCTGTACACTAACAGCTCCCTTCAAGGCTGGCGACATTGCAGACCTGGAGAGTGTACAAAGAACTTTCACAGCACACATAAGTACGATAAAGCACCTAAATTACAGGGAACGGTTGAAGGTCCTTGATCTGTATTCCCTGGAACGCAGGCGAGAGAGATACATGATAATATACACTTGGAAGGTCCTGGAAGAATTGGTAACAAACCTGTACACGAAAATCACTCCCTATGAAAGCAAAAGACTCGGCAGGAGATGCAACATTCCCCCGATGAAAAGCAGGGGAGCCACGAGTACACTTAGACAACACCATAAGTGTCCGGGGCCCAAGACTGTTCAATTGCCTCCCAGCATACATTAGAGGGATTACCAATAGACCCCTGACTGTCTTCAAGAAGGCACTGGACAGGCACCTAAAGTCAGAACTTGACCAACCGGGCTGTGGTTCGTACATCAGTTTGCGTGCGGCCGACAGTAACAGCCTGGTTGATCAGACCCTGATCCACAATGAGGCCTGGTCTCAGACCTGGCCGCGGGGGCGTTGACCCCCGAAACCCTCTCCAGGTAAACATGTGTTCATTCCTAACAACACACTAGAATGCATCACAATGGCCATATTTACAGAGAAAAGTCACGATATAAATATATTTATTACCTTTCCATTTAGATCGATAAAGCTTCATATAACCCTCTAAGTCGAGGTCACCAGCTAGTTCCTCCTTCCTGAAGCTCAGCCAGTTGTGAGACCCTGCCAGTCACCTCCCTGAAGCCAGAGGACCCGACCTCCCGTCCTCAACCCCTGCACTATCCCTCAGCCTGGAGCGTCACCCACCCTGGACCAGATCTGAGAGAAGGGTTCAGTAATAATAATTCTAACGTTGCGAGTAAATACATGCAGATTCATTCGTACCCCAAATACGTAGCAGAGTTAAGTTCGTAAGACAGTAAAGTACATTCAATACCTCTGGATCAAAACGAAGAGCAAAGACCCACACTTCGTCAAGCCTCTTTCGGCTTGACGAAGTGGAGGGGTGTTATGTAATATCCCTCCCACAAGCACCAACACTCTCTAATACCCTTCCCACAAGTACCAACACTCTAATACCCTTCCCACAAACATCAGCACTCTCTACTACCCTTCCCACAAACACCAGCACTCTCTAATACCCTTCCCCACAAACATCAGCACTCTCTAATACCCTTCCCCACAAACATCAGCACTCTCTAATACCCTTCCCACAAACATCAGCACTCTCTAATACCCTTCCCACAAACACCAACACTCTCTAATACCCTTCCCACAAACATCAGCACTCTCTAATACCCTTCCCACAAACATCAGCACTCTCTAATACCCTTCCCACAAACACCAACACTCTCTAATACCCTTCCCACAAACATCAGCACTCTCTAATACCCTTCCCACAAACATCAGCACTCTCTACTACCCTTCCCACAAACACCAGCACTCTAATACCCCCTCCCACAATCCCCAACACTCTCCAATAGCCCTCTCAAAAAGACCAACACTCTCTAATACCCTTCCCACAAACACCAACACTCTCTAATACCCCTCCCACATCCTCATCCTTACGTAATACCCCTCCCACAGTCGCCCCAAAATCCCCCTCTCTTCCCACCCTGGGCTTCTGCATCCTATCGTCTTGGTAGACTTAGCTAAATGGTCTTGAAGATGGCGTAAAAGACGGTCCCAGACTAATTTCAGGACCTCATTTGGTTAAGTTTGGACGATGCAGTTAGCCTTGATGACCTGCAAACTCTGAATTTATGCCACTTTCATATCACATGTGATTATTTTAATGGCACTCCACTTGGCACTCTGAGAGAGAGAGAGAGAGAGAGAGAGAGAGAGAGAGAGAGAGAGAGAGAGAGAGAGAGAGAGAGAGAGAGAGAGAGAGAGAGAGAGAGAGAGAGAGAGAGAGAGAGAGAGAGAGAGAGAGAGAGAGAGAGAGAGAGAGAGAGAGAGAGAGAGAGTCACAATTCAGGATGATAGAATTTATCACCTTATACTATATGAACCCATCCTGTGTGCCACCCGCAGTGTGGTCAAACACACTGTGGGTGTTCCCACTATGTAACTGTTATTACACACACACACACACACACACACACACACACACACACAGTGGGTGTTCCCATCATGTAACTGTAAAATATATATGAGTTCTCATTATTATTCCCACCACCGCCACCACTATCCCAACTACACTACTATCATGACAACTACCACCCCCTGATACCACCATCCCTCCAAGTCCACTTCTTGTAACACGACTACCACCACCTCTCTCATCCCTGGACCACCACTACCACCATCCACACCACCTTCAGTCTTAACACCACCAACACTACCACCGCCACTACGACCACCATTTCCATCACCTCTGGCACTACTACCACCATCACAATCACCACAAACACTACCACCACCAACATTACCACCATTTATAACGATACCAGCATTTTATGCTTCGTAACCCAAGATACCTCCCAACCCACCACAACCAGAGAGAGAGAGAGAGAGAGAGAGAGAGAGAGAGAGAGAGAGAGAGAGAGAGAGAGAGAGAGAGAGAGAGAGAAGGGGTGGAGGGCAGTAATGGCTAGTGGGAGGGAGGGAGGTAAGGAGAGAGGGAGAGAGTGAGAGAGTGAGAGAGAGAGAGAGAGAGAGAGAGAGAGAGAGAGAGAGAGAGAGAGAGAGAGAGAGAGAGAGAGAGAGAGAGAGAGAGAGAGACAGAGAGATAGTCACAATTCAGGATGATAAAATTTATCACCTTATACTATATGAAACCCATCCTGTGTGCCACCCGCAGTGTGGTCAAACACACTGTGGGTGTTCCCACTATGCAACTGTTATTAACACACACACACACACACACACAGTGGGTGTTCCCATCATGTAACTGTAAAATATATATGAGTTCTCATTATTATTCCCACCACCGCCACCACTATCCCAACTACACTACTATCATGACAACTACCACCCCTTGTAACACGACTACCACCACCTCTCTCATCCCTGGACCACCACTACCACCATCCACACCACCTTCAGTCTTAACACCACTACCGCCACTATCACCACCATTTCCATCACCTCTGGCACTACTACCACCATCACAATCACCACCAACACTACCACCACCAACATTACCACCATTTATAACGATACCAGCATTTTATGCTTCGTAACCCAAGATACCTCCCAACCCACCACTACCAGAGAAAGAGAGGAGAGAGAGAGAGAGAGAGAGAGAGAGAGAGAGAGAGAGAGAGAGAGAGAAGGGGTGGAGGGCAGTAATGGCTAGTGGGAGGGAGGGAGGTAAGGAGAGAGGGAGAGAGTGAGAGAGAGAGTGAGAGAACCAGTATCTCTCCAGCCTTGCACGTGAGAGGATGGTTAGTCTTGGCCTCCCAGGCTCTGTCATGTGCTGTGCTCTGCTGTGCTCTGCTGTGCTCTGCTGTTCCTATTCTCTATAGAGCACAACACACGCTGAAAATATAAACTTATTCCAAGGCACGATTTATATATATAAACATTACTGACCAAAAAGAAACACTCGTTAAAATACAGTTTTTGTTTCATGTATTTCTGTCGAAATTAATCGATATAATATAAATAAATATATATACATATATATATATTTTACATTTTCTGCAGTTTTAAGAAAAAATTGAAAGAGGAATTGAAAGAAAGCGATGGAGAATTCACTTGTTTGTCTTGAGAGATGATAGCAGAAGCAGCATCCCTGACCGACACACAGTAAGTAACACTTGTTTAAGTAACATTGAAGAACGTTACTTGCACCATCCTGCTTTTGTTGGGGGGGGGAGGAGGAGGGAAGTATAAGTATGTTGAGGTCGGTTCTCGGCGGCTTTTGTTAATTGTAGAATTTGTGGCTTGTTATGGAATTGTTGTTGTTGTTGTTTGTTGTTACTTTTGTTGTTGTTGCTTGTTACTTTTGTTGTTGCTTGTTGTTACTTTTGTTGTTGTTGCTTGTTACTTTTGTTGTTACTTTTGTCGTTGTTGCTGTTATTTTGATTGGTGTTTTTGTTGCTTTTGTTGCTGATATTTATATTGTTTTTTGTTGCTGTTATTTCTGTTGTTGTTGTTGTTGTTGTTGTTGTTGTTTTTGTTGCTGTTTTTGAGGCTGTTATTTCTATTGTTATTTTTGTTTATGTTGCTGTTATTTTTGTTGTTGTATTTGTTGCTGTTACTTTTGTAGTTTTTATTGTTATTTTTCTTTTTTTTTGTTGATATTGTTTGTATCAGTGAGAGTCTATGTAAGTCCACAGGTGTGTGTGTGTACTCATGTAGTTGTGCTCACCTAGTTGTGGTTGCAGGGGTCGAGTCATAGTTCTTGGCCCCGCCTCTTCACTGGCCGCTACTGGGTCACTCTCCCTGCGTCATGAGCTTTATCATACCTCTTCTTAAAGCTGTGTATGGAACCTGCCTCGACTACATCGCTTCCTAAACTATTCCACTTCCCAACCACTCTGTGACTGAAGAAATACTTCCTAACATCTCTGTGATTCATCTGAGTCTTCAACTTCCAACTGTGTCCCCTTGTTGCTGTGTCCCATCTCTGGAACATTCTGTCTCTGTCCACCTTGTCAATTCCTCTCAGTATCTTATATGTTGTTATCATATCCCCCCTATCTCTCCTGTCCTCCAGTGTCGTCACGTCGATTTCCCTTAACCTCTCCTCGTAGGACATACCCCTTAGCTCTGGGACTAGTCTTGTTGCAAACCTTTGCACTTTCTCGAGCTTCTTCACGTGCTTGGCTAGGTGTGGGTTCCAAACTGGTGCTGCATACTCCAGTATGGGCCTAACGTACACAGTGTACAGGGTCCTGAACGATTCTTTATTAAGATGTCGGAATGCTGTTCTTAGGTTTGCTAGTCGCCCGTATGCTGCAGCAGTTATTTGGTTGATGTGCGCCTCAGGAGATGTGCCTGGTGTTATACTCACCCCAAGATCTTTTTCCTTGACTGAGGTTTGCAGTCTCTGGCCCCCTAGACTGTACTCCGTCTGCGGTCTTCTTTACCTTTCCCCAATCTTCATGACTTTCCACTTGGTGGGGTTGAACTCCAGAAGCCAGTTGCTGGACCAGGCTTGCAGCCTGTCCAGATCCCTTTGTAGTTCTGCCTGGTCTTCGTCCGATTGACTTCTTCTCATCAACTTCACATCATCTGCAAACAGGGACACTTCGGAGTCTATTCCTTCCGTCATGTTATTCACAAATACCAGAAACAGCACTGGTCCTAGGACTGACCCCTGTGGAACCCCGCTCGTCACAGGCGCCCACTCTGACACCTCGCCAGGACCATGACTCGCTGCTGTCTTCCTGACAGGTATTCCCTGATCCATTGTAGTGCCTACCCTGTTACCCCTGCCTGGTCCTCCAGCTTCTGCACTAATCTCTTGTGTGGAACTGTGTCAAACGCCATCTTACAGTCCAGGAATATGCAATCTACCCACCCCTCTCTCTCTCTTGTCTTATTGCTGTCACCCTGTCATAGAACTCCAGTAGGTTTGTGACACAGGATTTCCCGTCCCTGAAACCGTGTTGGCCGTCGTTGATAAGCTCATTCCTTTCTAGGTGCTCAACCACTCTTCTCCTGTGTGTATGTATGTGTGTGTATGTGTGTGTGTATGTGTGTATATGTGTGTGTGTATGTATGTGTGTGTATGTGTGTGTGTGTATGTGTGTGTGTGTGTATGTGTGTGTGTATGTGTGTGTGTGTGGGTGTGTGGGTGTATATGTGTGTGGGTGTATATGTGTGTGTATGTGTTAGTTACCATTTTGTCATAGGCACATTTCGATTAGACACTAGTCCTGTTGTGTGTGTGTGTGTAAGGAAACACTTCGAAATGTTTCGGGCCCGCCGGGAATTGAACCCGGGCCCTCCGTGCGTGAAGCAAGAACTTTAGCCACCAGGCCACCGGGCTGTGTGTGTGTGTGTGTACTCACCTAATTGTACTCACCTAATTTTGGTTGCAGGGGTCGAGACTCAGCTCCTGGCCCCGCCTCTTCGCTGTCCGCTACTGGGTCTCTGCTCTCCCTGCTCCATGAGCTTTATCATACCTTGTCTTAAAACTATGTATGGTTCCTGCCTCCACTATATCTTGTGTGTGTGACTGAAGAAATACTTCCTAACATCCCTGTGATTCATCTGAGTCTTCAACTTCCAACTGTGTCCCCTTGTTGCTGTGTCCCATCTCTGGAACATTCTGTCTCTGTCAACCTTGTCAATTCATCTCAGTATCTTATATGTCGTTATCATGTCCCCCCTATCTCTCCTGTCCTCCAGTGTCGTCAGGTGTGTATGCGTGTACTCACCTAATTGTACTCACCTAATTGTGGTTGCAGGGGCAGGTCTCTGCTCTCCCTGCTCCATTAACTTTATCATACCTTGTCTTAAAACTATGTATGGTTCCCGCCTCCACTATATCGTTCGCTAGAATATTCCACTTCCTAACTACTCTATGGCTTAAGAAGTGCTTCCTAACATCCCTTTGACTCATCTGAGTCTTCAGCTTCCAGTTGTGTCCCCTTGTTTCTGTATTCCCCCTCTGGAACATCCTGTCACTATCTACCTTGTCGATTCCCTGCAGTATTTTGTATGTCGTTATCATGTCTCCTCTAACCCTTCTGTCCTCCAGTGTTGTTAGTCCTATTTCCCTCAACCTTTCTTCATATGGCAGTCCCCTGAGTTGTGGAACTAGCCTTGTCGCAAACCCTTACACTTTCTCTAATTTCTTGACGTTCTTGACCAGGTGTGGGTTCCAGACTGGTGCTGCATACTCTAGTATGGGCCTGACGTACACGGTGTACAGTGTCTTGAACGATTCCTTGTTAAGGTAACGGAACGCTAATCTTAGGTTTGCCAGTCGCTCATATGCTGCCGCGGTTATCTGGTTGATGTGTGTTTCCGGAGACGTGCTTGGCGTTATACTCACCCCAAGGTCTTTCTCCTTTGATGATGTTTGTAGCCTTTGTCCACCTAGCCTGTACTCTGTCAGCGGTCTTCTTTGCCCTTCTCCGATCCTCATGACTTTGCATTTGGTGGGGTTAAATTCGAGAAGCCAGTTGCTAGACCAGATGTCAAGCTTGTCCAGGTCTGTTTGAAGTCCTGCTTGGTCCTCTTCCGATGTGATTTTCTTCATTAATTTCACATCATCTGCGAACAGAGACACTTTTGAGTCATATCCCGTCCGTCATGTCATTCATATATACCAAGAATAGCACTGGTCCTAGGACTGACCCCTGCGGTACCCCGCTCGTCACCGGCGCCCACTGTGATACCTTGTCACGTACTATGACTCGTTGTTGCCTCTCTGTCAGGTATTCTCTGATCCATTGCAGTGCCATTCCTGTTATACACGCCTGATCCTCCAGCTTCTGCACTAATCAATTGTGAGGAACTGTCTCGAAGGCCTTCTTGCAGTCCAAGAAAATGCAATCATCCCACCACACCCCACACACACACACACACACACACACACACACACACACACACACACACACACACACACACACACACACACACACACACACACACACACACACACACACACACACACACACACACTATATACACATACACGCACACACACACATTGTGTGTGTCTGTCACTGTTGTTTACTGCTTCTTTATTTACAAAGTAACTCACTGCTGTTGTTTACTTCTCGTTTATTTTCAAAAATTAAGTTATTCCTTTATTTACAAAATTGAAAATAATAAACCAATTTATTTAACCAGTCACTTTTGTTTTATTTTTAGTAGTGCTGATGTTGTGGTTTATTAAGTTTCAATCCTATCGACTACACGAGGGTCATTAAGGCTGCGTGTCACCTGTATACCACCGGTCGAGAATACTTTAAGAGTAGTGATTAATGTACACTGTCAGTGTATGTGTACCGTTAGTGTATGTACACTGTCAGTGTATGTACACTGTCAGTGTATGTGCACCGTTAGTGTATGTACACTGTCAGTGTATGTACACTGTCAGTGTATGTACACTGTCAGTGTATGTGCACCGTTAGTGTATGTACACTGTCAGTGTATGTGCACCGTTAGTGTATGTACACTGTCAGTGTATTTGCACCGTTAGTGTATGTACACTGTCAGTGTATGTGTACCGTTAGTGTATGTACACTGTCAGTGTATGTACACTGTCAGTGTATGTACACTGTCAGTGTATGTACACTGTCAGTGTATGTGCACCGTTAGTGTATGTACACTGTCAGTGTATGTACACTGTCAGTGTATGTACACTGTCAGTGTATTTGCACCGTTAGTGTATGTACACTGTCAGTGTATGTGCACCGTTAGTGTATGTACACTGTCAATGTATGTGCACTGTCAATGTATGTACACTGTTAGTGTATGTACACTGTCAGTGTATGTACACTGTCAGTGTATGTACACCGTAAGTGTATGTATACTGTCAGTGTATGTGCACTGTCAATGTATGTACACTGTTAGTGTATGTACACTGTCAGTGTATGTACACTATCAGTGTATGTTCACTGTCAGTGTATGTACACTGACATACACAAACCTCTCAGTGTATATACACTGAGACACACACACCTCAGTGTGTACACACTGATCTATGACTCGACCCCTGCAACCACAACTAGGTGAGTACATACACCTTAGTGTGTATACACTGAGACACATGTACACCTCTCTGTGTATACAAGGCTTTTGTAGCAGGTATAAAAATATAGGATCTTTATACTGAGAGAATGACAGTCACAATACTGGTAAGTAATCCCTAGTGGACTGGAAAGTAATCCCAAGTAGACTGGAAAGTAATCCCAAGTGGACTGGAAAGTAATCTCAAGTGGACTGGAAAGTAATCCCAAGTAGACTGGAAAGTAATTCTAAGTAGACTGGAAAGTAATCCCAAGTAGACTGGAAAGTAATCCCAAGTGGACTGGAAAGTAATCTCAAGTGGACTGGAAAGTAATCCCAAGTAGACTGGAAAGTAATCTCAAGTGGACTGGAAAGTAATCCCAAGTGGACTGGAAAGTAATCCCAAGTGGACTGGAAAGTAATCTCAAGTGGACTGGAAAGTAATCCCAAGTGGACTGGAAAGTAATCTCAAGTGGACTGGAAAGTAATCCCAAGTGGACTGGAAAGTAATCTCAAGTGGACTGGAAAGTAATCCCAAGTGGACTGGAAAGTAATCCCAAGTGGACTGGAAAGTAATCTCAAGTGGACTGGAAAGTAATCCCAAGTGGACTGGAAAGTAATCCCAAGTGGACTGGAAAGTAATCCCAAGTGGACTGGAAAGTAATCTCAAGTGGACTGGAAAGTAATCCCAAGTGGACTGGAAAGTAATCTCAAGTGGACTGGAAAGTAATCCCAAGTGGACTGGAAAGTAATCCCAAGTGGACTGGAAAGTAATCCCAAGTGGACTGGAAAGTAATCCCAAGTGGACTGGAAAGTAATCCCAAGTGAACTGGAAAGTAATCCCAAGTGGACTGGAAAGTAATCCCAAGTGGACTGGAAAGTAATGCCAAGTGAACTGGAAAGTAATCCCAAGTGGATTGGAAAATAATGCCAAGTGGACTGGAAAATAATGCCAAGTGGACTGGAAAGTAATCCCAAGTGGACTGAAAATTAATGCCAAGTGGACTGGAAAGTAATGCCAAGTGGACTGGAAAGTAATCCCAATTGGACTGGAAAGTAACCCTAAGTGGACTGGAAAGTAATGCCAAGTGGACTGGAAAGTAATCCCAAGTGGACTGAAAAGTAATGCCAAGTGGACTGGAAAGTAATCCCAAGTGGACTGGAAAGTAACCCCAAGTGGACTGAAAAGTAATCCCAAGTGGACTGGAAAGTAATCCCAAGTGGACTGGAAAGTAACCCCAAGTGGACTGGAAAGTAATCCCAAGTGGACTGGAAAGTAATCCCAAGTGGACTGGAAAGTAACCCCAAGTGGACTGAAAAGTAATCCCAAGTGGACTGGAAAGTAATCCCAAGTGGACTGGAAAGTAACCCCAAGTGGACTGGAAAGTAATCCCAAGTGGACTGAAAAGTAATCCCAAGTGGACTGGAAAGTAACCCCAAGTGGACTGAAAATTAATGCCAAGTGGACTGGAAAGTAATCCCAAGTGGACTGGAAAGTAATCCCAAGTGGACTGAAAAGTAATCCCAAGTGGACTGGAAAGTAATGCCAAGTGGACTGGAAAGTAATCCCAAGTGGACTGAAAAGTAATCCCAAGTGGACTGGAAAGTAATCCCAAGTGGACTAGAAAAGTGGCGTAATAATCGTAAAGTCCCTCCCCCCCTCAACCTCAAGTAGTTGAGAGTCAGTGTCGGTGACAGACACACCTGGGCAGGCAAGTTCACGAGGCACTGACACTTACTATATGCACTCCAAGTGCTCGGCACACCTAAGAATGAGTGTACTCAATTAGTTGTGGTTGCAGGGGTCGAGTCATAGCTCCTTAGTTATCCCTTTATTTACAAAATTGAAAATAATAAACCAATTTATTCAACCAGTAGCTTTTGTATTATTTTTAGTAGTGCTGATGTTGTGGTTTATTAAGTTTCAATCCTATCGACTACACGAGGGTCATTAACGTTGCGTGTCACCTGTGTGTGTGTGTGTGGTTGAGTTCCAGCTCTTGGGTTCTTACTGACGTGGTTTCGTTGATTGCTTAACGGTGTTTAAATTAAACGAGGGTTATTAAGACTCCAAGTAACTTGTTCACACTAGTGTTTTAATACATAAAAGGGGAACTGAATTAACCTCTCGGCGTATATACGCAGAGATATACACCTCTCGGCGTATATACGCAGAGATATACACCTCTCGGCGTATATACGCAGAGATATACACCTCTCGGCGTATATACGCAGAGATATACACCTCTCGGCGTATATACGCAGAGATATACACCTCTCGGCGTATATATATCCTGTTATTTGCTGTATTTATAAATTATGTATGGGAGCGTTTTTCCCAGTATGAACGTGCAAAAACCTCCGAAATACCAGGCGTGTGTTTCTGTACGCTGATAATAACACCATTTTTTTAATATTCCTCACACACACAGACACACACACACACACACACGCACACACACACACACACACACACACACACACAGACACACACACACACACACAGACACACAGACACACACATACACACACAGACACACAGACACACACACACACGCACACACACACACACACACACACACACACACACAGACACACACACACACACACAGACACACAGACACACACACACACACACAGACACACAGACACACACATACACACACACACACACACACCATCACAGATCTCTTTCGTATTTACATTTGCGTCCAGCAAGCTATGTGTAAACATTGGCCTTTGATGCTGTTGTGCTGCTGCTGTTACTGTTGCTGCTGCTGTTACTGTTGCTGCTGCTGGTACTGTTGTTGCTGCTGTTACTGTTGTTGCTGCTGTTACTGTTGCTGCTGCTGTTACTGTTGTTGCTGCTGTTACTGTTGTTGCTGCTGTTACTGTTGCTGCTGCTGTTACTGTTGCTGCTGCTGTTACTGTTGTTGCTGCTGTTACTGTTGTTGCTGCTGTTACTGTTGCTGCTGCTGTTACTGTTGTTGCTGCTGTTACTGTTGCTGCTGCTGTTACTGTTGCTGCTGCTGTTACTGTTGTTGCTGCTGTTACTGTTGTTGCTGCTGTTACTGTTGCTGTTACTGTTGTTGCTGCTGTTACTGTTGTTGCTGCTGGTACTGTTGTTGCTGCTGTTACTGTTGTTGCTGCTGTTACTGTTGCTGCTGCTGTTACTGTTGTTGCTGCTGTTACTGTTGTTGCTGCTGTTACTGTTGTTGCTGCTGTTACTGTTGCTGCTGCTGTTACTGTTGTTGCTGCTGTTACTGTTGCTGCTGCTGTTACTGTTGCTGCTGCTGTTACTGTTGTGCTGCTGTTACTGTTGTTGCTGCTGTTACTGTTGCTGTTACTGTTGTTGCTGCTGTTACTGTTGCTTTCTGCTGTTACTGGTTGTTGCTGCTGTTACTGTTGTTGCTGCTGTTACTGTTGTTGCTGCTGTTACTGTTGTTGCTGCTGTTACTGTTGTTGCTGCTGTTACTGTTGCTGCTGCTGTTACTGTTGTTGCTGCTGTTACTGTTGTTGCTGCTGTTACTGTTGTGCTGCTGTTACTGTTGTTGCTGCTGTTACTGTTGTTGCTGCTGTTACTGTTACTGTGTGCTGTTACTGTTGCTGCTGCTGTTACTGTTGTTGCTGCTGTTACTGTTGTTGCTGCTGTTACTGTTGTTGCTGCTGTTACTGTTGTTTCTGCTGTTACTGTTGCTGCTGCTGTTACTGTTACTGTTACTGTATTGTACTGTTCTGTTATAATGTACTGTACTGTACTGTGTTATACTGTACTGCATTATACTGTACTGTGTTATACTGTACTCTTTTGTACTGTACCGTGTTATACTGTACTGTACTGTGTTATACTGTACTGTAATGTACTGTGTTATACTGTACTGTGTTATACTGTATTGTACTGTTCTGTTATAATGTACTGTACCTGTGTTTATTTCTGTACTGTACTGTGTTATACTGTACTCTTTTGTACTGTACCGTGTTATACTGTACTGTACTCTGTTATACTGTACTGTACTGTGTTATACTATACTGTACTGTACTCTGTTATACTGTACTGTACTGTGTTATACTGTACTGTACTGTGTTATACTGTACTGTACTGTGTTATACTGTACTGTACTGTGTTATACTGTACTGTACTCTGTTATACTGTACTGTACTGTGTTATACTGTACTGTACTCTGTTATACTGTACTGTACTGTGTTATACTGTACTGTACTCTGTTATACTGTACTGCATTATACTGTACTGTACTGTTATAATGTACTGTACTGTGTTATACTGTACTGCATTATACTGTACTGTACTGTGTTATAATGTACTGTACTGTGTTATACTGTACTGTACTGTGTTATATGTACTCTTTTGTACTGTACTGTGTTATACTGTACTGTACTGTACTTTTTACTGTACTGTGTTATACATGTACTGTACTGCGTTATAACCCTGGGTACTGCCATTGATACTTACTGTACTGTGTTATACATGACACCTTATATGTACTGTACTGTGTTATACACTGTACTGACTTCGTGAGCTCTTGTACTGTACTGTGTTATACATGTACTGTACTCTTTGTGACTGTACTCACTTACATACTGTACTGAATACATGTTATACCCTGTATGAACATAACCTATCTGTACTGTACGTGTTATACTGTACCTGTACTGTGTTATCCCTGGGTAGAGCCATGAACACCTACAACCCTCACATACCCTGGGTAGGAGATGAACACCCACAACCTCACATACCTGGGTGGAGCCATGAACACCTCAACCCTCACATACCCTGGGTAGGAGCCATGAACACCCACAACCCTCACATACCCTGGGTAGGAGCCATGAACACCCACCCTCACATACCCTGGGTAGGAGCTATGAACACCTACAACCTCACATACCTGGTAGGAGCCATGAACACCCCAACCCTCACATACCCTGGTAGACCATGAACACCCTCAACCTCACATACCCTGGGTAAGAGCCATGAACACCCACAACCCTCACATACCCTGGGTAGGAGCCATGAACACCCTCAACCCTCACATACCCTGGGTAGGAGCCATGAACACCTCAACCTCACATACCCTGGTAGAGCCATGAACACCCACTAACCCTCACATCACTGGGTAGTGAGCCATGAACACCCTCAACCCTCACATACCCTGGGTAGGAGCCATGAACACCCACAACCCTCACATACCCTGGGTAGGAGCCATGAACACCCACAACCCTCACATACCCTGGGTAGGAGCCATGAACACCCCAACCCTCACACACCCTGGGTAGGAGCCATGAACACCCTACAACCCTCACATACCCTGGGTAGGAGCCATGAACACCCACAACCCTCACATACCCTGGGTAGGAGCCATGAACACCCACAACCCTCACATACCCTGGGTAGGAGCTATGAACACCCTCAACCCTCACATACCCTGGGTAGGAGCCATGAACACCCACAACCCTCACATACCCTGGGTAGGAGCCATGAACACCCACAACCCTCACATACCTTGGGTAGGAGCCATGAACACCGTCAACCCTCACATACCCTGGGTAAGAGCCATGAACACCCACAACCCTCACATACCCTGGGTAGGAGCCATGAACACCCACAACCCTCACATACCCTGGGTAGGAGCCATGAACACCCACAACCCTCACACACCCTGGGTAGGAGCCATGAACACCTACAACCCTCACACACCCTGGGTAGGAGCCATGAACACCCTCAACCCTCACATACCCTGGGTAGGAGCCATGAACACCCACAACCCTCACACACCCTGGGTAGGAGCCATGAACACCCTCAACCCTCACATACCCTGGGTAGGAGCCATGAACACCCTCAACCCTCACATACCCTGGGTAGGAGCCATGAACACCCACAACCCTCACACACCCTGGGTAGGAGCCATGAACACCCTCAACCCTCACATACCCTGGGTAGGAGCCATGAACACCCTCAACCCTCACATACCCTGGCTAGGAGCCATGAACACCTTTAACCCTCACATACCCTGGGTAGGAGCCATGAACACCCACAACCCTCACATACCCTGGGTAGGAGCCATGAACACCCTCAACCCTCACATACCCTGGGTAGGAGCCATGAACACCCACAACCCTCACATACCCTGGGTAGGAGCCATGAACACCCACAACACTCAGCAACATCTAAACATAGAAGCAACATTCAAGGTCTGCATTAAAAGTGTACAACTCAGAAGACCAAAACAGAAAGGTCAAGTAGTGAGATCGTAGAAGACTCCACAGAAGATAATGGAGAGGTCGCCGATATAGAACGAAACCTTAAGGTGTCGGACAGGACATAAGAAGCACAAAGGGACCAAAAAACATCCACTATATTGAAAGAAACCTGAAATATTTTTACACTTTTTGAAAAATCCAAGTTTAATATTTCCTGTAGAAATGTCAGTCACAGGAGGTTCATACACTGACCACCTGGATGAAATGAGAGAAATTCTAAAAGACCAGTATGAGTTAGTGGTCAGCAAGCCATTCAGTGAAGGCAGAGTGGAGAGTGAAGAATGTTTTTCATTACACCTGTAGGCTTGATACATAAAACCGTCATGAACAATAATTCTGCAAAATTCTTTAAAAAAATAGAAAACACGCAGCTCAGGCATCACCAGGACCAGATATGTGGAGGTTTTATTTGTAAAGAAGTGCAAAGTACCGCTAGGACGAGCACTCAAGTATTCCTCGGAGCAAGAGCCTAGATCAAGGTGAAGTACCAGAGGCCTTAAAGACTGCAGACGTGGCCACTTCTTCGCATAAGGGAGGCAGCAGATCGCTAGCCAAATATAAAAGACCAGTGGTCCTAACTTCACACATTATCAAAGTTTTCGTAAGAGTGATGTGATGCCAAATTATAAATTTTATGGAACAACACAATCTCCACAACACAAACCAACACAGGTTTAGAGCGGGAAGATTATGCTTCTTATAACTATTAAATTAACTGCTATGATGGCGTAACTGCAGACGAAATTAGTGCTGTAAGCATAATGAGGGAAGTAGGTACATGGCTAGTCAACTTTCTGGCAGATAGGAGACCCAGTGGTAGTGAACCAAGCCAACTCCAACATTAACAAAGTAGATAGGACACCCAGTGGTAGTGAACCAAGCCAACTCCAACATTAACAAAGTAGATAGGACACACAGTGGTAGTGAACCAAGCCAACTCCAACATTAACAAAGTAGATAGGACACACAGTGGTAGTGAACCAAGCCAACTCCAACATTAACAAAGTAGATAGGACACCCAGTGGTAGTGAACCAAGCCAACTCCAACATTAACAAAGTAGATAGGACACGCAGTGGTAGTGAACCAAGCCAACTCCAACATTAACAAAGTCAAAAACTAAGTTTTCCAAGTCACAGTTTTGTATCATCATTTGTCGATGATTTCAAAATAAGCAGGAAAATCATCTCGAAAGAGGACACAGAAAGTTTTCTAAATGTAAACAAAGTCACGTGACCGTGCAAGGTGACGTGTTTCTGGCTCCTAGATATGGAAAGAATGAAAAATTCGAAAGAGACAATGTACACAAAATGCAATAAGATTACCATATAGAAAGGAGCAGGTAAGGGATCTTAGAGTAACAATGTCAGCTGACCTTACATTCAAAGAACACACTATGGTAAAAGTCAGAATGGTCAGGAAAATGACTTGAGTGAATAATGAAAGTTGCGGCAAGCGCTGAGTACGTTACATTTCAACTGGTGTTCATCACACAACCACTTCATGCTTACCATCTAATCAACCAAACTGGCAGTTATGGCTGTGTACTTGTAGGGGCTCACACCTGTATTGTAAATGGCTGCCGGTTGAAAAAGTCAAGCAATCAGTGTGAGAGGTTGACGCCAGACAAACTGACATAATGCCTTCACCCTCAGTCTGGAGTCAGTTTATAAGCCAATCATTGTGAGCAAATTCAATTTGCTGTCTCTTTCTCTTCTGCTAGCACTTGTTAGTCTGGTATCTGCCTACCTCACTACTCTGTTGCTCACTCTGTACAATACTGTAAATACCAGTCGTGGGAATATACTCTTACTCACAAAACTAAATTTGGTATTTGCGTTTTCCTTTATCACTATAAACGATTCTTTACTGGTGAGCTAAGTTGTGACTTTATCTGTAATAAAAAACTTTCAAAACAAGAGAAATAATGACACTGATTGTGCTGTATCGTCTAGTGTATTGTTCAGGGCTGACAGATCTGTTCAGGGGATGAGAGTGTATTGTTCAGGGCTGACAGATCTGCTCAGGGGATGAGAGTGTATTGTTCAGGACCGACAGATCTGCTCAGGGGATGAGAGTGTATTGTTCAGGGCTGACAGATCTGTTCAGGGGATGAGAGTGTATTGTTCAGGACCGACAGATCTGCTCAGGAGATGAGAGTGTATTGTTCAGGACTGACAGATCTGCTCAGGGGATGAGAGTGTATTGTTCAGGACTGACAGATCTGCTCAGGGGATGAGAGTGTATTGTTCAGTGACAGATCTGTCAGATGTATTCAGGACTGACAGATCTGCTCAGGGGATGAGAGTGTATTGTTCAGGGCTGACAGATCTGCTCAGGGGATGAGAGTGTATTGTTCAGGACTGACAGATCTGCTCAGGGGATGAGAGTGTATTGTTCAGGACTGACAGATCTGCTCAGGGGATAAGAGTGTATTGTTCAGGACTGACAGATCTGCTCAGGTGATGAGAGTGTATTGTTCAGGACTGACAGATCTGTTCAGGGGATGAGAGTGTATTGTTCAGGGCTGACAGATCTGCTCATGGGATGAGAGTGTATTGTTCAGGGCTGACAGATCTGCTCAGGGGATGAGAGTGTATTGTTCAGGACTGACAGATCTGCTCAGGGGATGAGAGTGTATTGTTCAGGGCTGACAGATCTGCTCAGGGGATGAGAGTGTATTGTTCAGGACTGACAGATCTGCTCAGGGGATGAGAGTGTATTGTTCAGGACTGACAGATCTGCTCAGGGGATGAGAGTGCATTGTTCAGGACTGACAGATCTGCTCAGGGGATGAGAGTGTATTGTTCAGGGATGACAGATCTGCTCAGGGGATGAGAGTGTATTGTTCAGGACTGACAGATCTGCTCAGGGGATGAGAGTGTATTGTTCAGGGCTGACAGATCTGCTCAGGGGATGAGAGTGTATTGTTCAGGGCTGACAGATCTGCTCAGGGGATGAGAGTGTATTGTTCAGGACTGACAGATCTGTTCAGGGGATGAGAGTGTATTGTTCAGGGCTGACAGATCTGCTCAGGGGATGAGAGTGTATTGTTCAGGGCTGACAGATCTGCTCAGGGGATGAGAGTGTATTGTTCAGGACTGACAGATCTGCTCAGGGGATGAGAGTGTATTGTTCAGGGCTGACAGATCTGCTCAGTGGATGAGAGTGTATTGTTCAGGGCTGACAGATTTGCTCAGGGGATGAGAGTGTATTGTTCAGGACTGACAGATCTGCTCAGGGGATGAGAGTGTATTGTTCAGGACTGACAGATCTGCTCAGGGGATGAGAGTGTATTGTTCAGGACTGACAGATCTGCTCAGGGGATGAGTGTATTGTTCAGGGCTGACAGATCTGCTCAGGGGATGAGAGTGTATTGTTCAGGACTGACAGATCTGCTCAGGGGATGAGAGTGTATTGTTCAGGACAGACGGATCTGCTCAGGGGATGAGAGTGTATTGTTCAGGACTGACAGATCTGCTCAGGGGATGAGAGTGTATTGTTCAGGACTGACAGATCTGCTCAGGGGATGAGAGTGTATTGTTCAGGACTGACAGATCTGCTCAGGGGATGAGAGTGTATTGTTCAGGACTGACAGATCTGCTCAGGGGATGAGAGTGTATTGTTCAGGACTGACAGATCTGCTCAGGGGATGAGAGTGCATTGTTCAGGACTGACAGATCTGCTCAGGGGATGAGAGTGCATTGTTCAGGACTGACATATCTGCTCAGGGGATGAGAGTGCATTGTTCAGGACTGACAGATCTGCTCAGGGGATGAGAGGTATCAAAGCTGGAACAGATACAAAGATCGGCCTTCATAAAACCAATAAAGCGTGAAAGTTTTAAATATACACACGCTGGAGAGGGGAGAGACACATAATATATACATGGAAGCAGTATGAGGAGGCCTAGTCCCAATTGTTAACACTGCCGTAACGTACTGCATTGAGAGACATGGAAGAGGTAGATAATAAACCTAGTGAAGAGCAGAGGAACAATGGACGCAATAGTCCCAGACTGTATAACGACTGTAGAAGTCTTTAAGAGGAAACTTGACTAGAACCTCACATCAACCAGGCAACCACAAGAGAAGTCTGGCCCAGGGCCGGGCTGCAGGAGTATATAATATATATATATATATATATATATATATATATATATAATATATATATATATATATATATATATATATATATATATATATATATATATATATATATATATATATATATATATTCTATACTAAACACGACAGATTTTCAGAAGCTTATACCAAAATCCCGGCTTAGAAAAATGGCAGAATTTAATAGAGTGAGGACGAGGTGGAGAAAAAGTGTGAGAGAGATTAAGTATTTAAAAACAGCGACTCACTTTTAGTATACATAAAGTGGTTATATAATGAGCCATGTGCATTACTATATGTGGTTATATAATGAGCCATACTCATCATTATATTGACTCAAGAGTTACTACACTCACTAGTAACTGAGACAAATATATTTTTTTTTTATTCAAAATGCGAGAAGGTATTAAAATAAAAAAGTAATATAATATTCACAAACAAACGTTTAACATATGGCGTTAATTATGATGATAATTATGATAATAATAATAATAATAATAATAATAATAATAATAATAATAATAATAATAATAATAATAGGGTCATACCAGACCTGGGTAATGGACGGTAACCAGGTTTGATCCTGGGATGAGGAAGGTCACTACAAATCCTTGGACCAAGAGCCCTTCAACAGCATCAAGTATTATAGGCAGGCAACACAAATGAAGCCTACGGTCTCAGCTACCCAGGTTTCACATTCTACTGTGAAGCCTACGGTCTCAGCTACCCAGGTTTCACATTCTAATGTGAAGCCTACAGTCTCAGCTACCCAGGATTCACATTCTACTGTGAAGCCTACGGTCTCAGCTACCCAGGTTTCACATTCTAATGTGAAGCCTACAGTCTCAGCTACCCAGGTTTCACATTCTAATGTGAAGCCTACAGTCTCAGCTACCCAGGTTTCACATTCTAATGTGAAGCCTACGGTCTCAGCTACCCAGGTTTCACATTCTATTGTGAAGCCTACAATCTCAGCTACCCAGGTTTCACATTCAAATGTGAAGCCTATAGTCTCAGCTTCCCAGGTTTCACATTCTAATGTGAAGCCTAAAGTCTCAGCTACCCAGGTTTCACATTCTACTGTGAAGCCTACGGTCTCAGCTACCTATGTTTCACATTCTAATGTGAAGCCTACTGTCTCAGCTACCCAGGTTTCACATTCTAATGTGAAGCCTACAGTCTCAGCTACCCAGGTTTCACATTCTGATGTGAAGCCTACGGTCTCAGCTACCCAGGTTTCACATTCTAATGTGAAGCCTACAGTCTCAGCTACCCAGGTTTCACATTCTACTGTGAAGCTTACAGTCTCAGCTACCCAGGTTTCACATTCAAATGTGAAGCCTACAGTCTCAGCTACCCAGGTTTCACATTCTAATATGAAGCCTACGGTCTCAGCTACTCAGGTTTCACATTCTAGTGTGAAGCCTACAGTCTCAGCTACCCAGGTTTCACATTCTAATGTGAAGCCTACAGTCTCAGCTACCCAGGTTTCACATTCTAATGAAGCCTACAGTCTCAGCTACCCAGGTTTCACATTCTAATGTGAAGCTACAGTCTCAGCTACCCAGGTTTCACATTCTACGTAAGCCTACGGTCTCAGCTACCCAGGTTTCACATTCTAATGTGAAGCCTACGGTCTCAGCTACCCAGGTTTCACATTCTAATATGAAGCCTACGGTCTCAGCTACCCAGGTTTCACATTCAAATGTGAAGCCTACAGTCTCAGCTACCCAGGTTTCACATTCTAATATGAAGCATACGGTCTCAGCTACCCAGGTTTCACATTCTACTGTGAAGCCTACAGTCTCAGCTACCCAGGTTTCACATTCTAATGTGAAGCCTACGGTCTCAGCTACCCAGGTTTCACATTCTAATGTGAAGCCTACGGTCTCAGCTACCCAGGTTTCACATTCTAATGTGAAGCCTACAGTCTCAGCTACCCAGGTTTCACATTCTAATGTGAAGCCTTCAGTCTCAGCTACCCAGGTTTCACATTCTACTGTGAAGCCTACAGTCTCAGCTACCAAGGTTTCACATTCTACTGTGAAGCCTACAGTCTCAGCTACCCAGGTTTCACATTCAAATGTGAAGCCTACGGTCTCAGCTACCCAGGTTTCACATTCTAATATGAAGCCTACGGTCTCAGCTACCCAGGTTTCACATTCAAATCTGAAGCCTACAGTCTCAGCTACCCAGGTTTCACATTCTACTGTGAAGCCTACGGTCTCAGCTACCCAGGCTTCACATTCTACTGTGAAGCCTACAGTCTCAGCTACCCAGGTTTCACATTCTACTGTGAAGCCTACGGTCTCAGCTACCCAGGTTTCACATTCTAATGTGAAGCCTACGGTCTCAGCTACCCAGGTTTCACATTCTAATGTGAAGCCTACGGTCTCAGCTACCCAGGTTTCACATTCTAATGTGAAGCCTACGGTCTCAGCTACCCAGGTTTTACATTCTACTGTGAAGCCTACAGTCTCAGCTACCCAGGTTTCACATTCAAATGTGAAGCCTACGGTCTCAGCTACCCAGGTTTCACATTGTAATGTGAAGCCTACGGTCTCAGCTACCCAGGTTTCACATTGTAATGTGAAAATTTGTATCCCAGAGAAAGGAGAGAGAAAGACGAATTTCAACTATTGGGAACCCCAGTTCTGGCTGAGAGAGAGAGCAACTGTCCTCAGGGGTCAACACAGTTCTGGCTGAGAGAGAGAGAGCAACTGTCCTCAGGGGTCAACACAGTTCTGGCTGAGAGAGAGAGAGAGAGAGAGAGAGAGAGAGAGAGAGAGAGAGAGAGAGAGAGAGAGAGAGAGAGAGAGAGAGAGAGAGAGAGAGAAAGAGCAACTGCCCTCAGGGGTCAACGAACTAACCAACAGTCGGCTCGTAACTACTAGAATGATAAAACTGAGATAGCTCTATCGCAGTGGTATCTTCTGCATGACTCGTAAAACATAATTAGACTTAATGGCCCAGGAGAATCTTCAGCAAGCTGGACCCAAGCAGTAAATGGCGGCCGTCTTGTGGGCACCAATCAAGTATCAACAAGCACTGACACAGTCTCATAAGATGGCGGTCTTTATTACTGTACTTACACATACACAAGATGGATTAGACGAGGTTTTAATTGCTTATATTACTAAGATGTTTATATATATATATATATATATATATATATATATATATATATATATAATATATATATATATATATATATATATAAAATTTAGTATATATTATATATAATATTATATATATCAGGTATGAGGTATATATATATACTATAGTATAGAATCATATAATCTAATAGTTATATAGTGATGATCATATAGTAGTAAATACTAGTCATAGTATAGTACTCTAAATAGTGAAGCTCTAAATACTAATTTAAATAGTAATTATAAATAGAATTTAAAACTAATATCGGAAGCTTACATTTATCGGAAGCTTCTAAATACGTGAAGTCTTCAGTCAAATACGGAAGCTTCTAAATACGGGAGCTTTAAGATACGTGAAGCTTCTATAGGAACTACGTGAAGCTTCTAAATCGAAGGCTTCTAAATACGGGAAGCTTCAAATCTTAGGATAGCTTCTAAATACGGGAAGCTTCTAAATACGTGAAGCTTCTAAATACGTGAAGCTTCTAAATACGGGAAGCTTCTAAATACGGGAAGCTTCTAAATACGGGAAGCTTCTAAATACGGAAGCTTCTAAATACGGGAAGCTTCTAAATACGTGAAGCTTCTAAATACGTGAAGCTTCTAAATACGGGAAGCTTCTAAATACGGGAAGCTTCTAAATACAAGCTTAGGAAGTTAAATAGAGCTTCTAAATACGGAAGCTAAAAGGAACTTCTAAATACGGAGTTCTAAAAGCTTCTAATAATGGAAGCCAAAAGGAAGCTTCTAAATATGAAGCTTCTAAAATACGTGAAGCTTCTAAAAGAAGTAATAGGAAGCTCCAAAGGATAGCTTCTAAATACGGGAAGCTTCAATTGAATCATCTGAATGGAGATAAGCTCAAAACCTTGAAGTTCTAAATGAAGCTAATACCTTAATACGTGAAGCTTCTAAATACGGAAGTCATTTCCTAAATACGGAATAGGAGCTTCAATACCGTGGATCTTCTAAATGGAGGAAGCTTCTGAGTACTGTGAGTCATGTGAGGAGCATCCTATACTGGAACTGTCCGTATGAATGACACGCTGAGCTCACTGACTGTCTATGAGGGCACTCTCTCCACAGGACGTCATGTGGAAGCACTGCCTGAACTACTGGACCTCTTAATGAGCACTGCCTGTAGCTCCACTGGCCGTCCATGCTGAGGAGACTCCTGAGCTCCACTGAGCCGGTCCTAATGAGGAGCCTCCGAAGCTCCACTCCGGTCTGTAATGGAGGATGCTTCTCACTGGCAGTCTTCTAATGGAGACACTGCCTGGACTCCATGGCTGTCCATACATAGAGACCTGTCTCCTGCCTCCATTGAGGAAGCCTAGCTCCACTGTCTCTTGGAGACACCTATTTCCACTGGCGGTCAGAATGGAGGAGCACTGCCTGTGCTCCACTGGCCTGGTCCGTATGGAGGAGCACTGCCTGAGCTCCACTGGCCCGGTCCATGCTGGAGGAGCACTGCCTGAGCTCCACTGGCCTCGGTCCGTGCTGGAGAGCACTGCCTGAGCTCCACTGACCTGGTCCGTGCTGGAGGAGCACTGCCTGAGCTCCACTGGCCCGGTCCATGCTGGAGGAGCACTGCCTGTGCTCCACTGGCCCGGTCCGTAATGGAGGAGCACTGCCTGTGCTCCACTGGCCCGGTCCATGCTGGAGGAGCACTGCCTGAGCTCCACTGGCCCGGTCCGTGCTGGAGGAGCACTGCCTGAGCTCCACTGGCCCGGTCCGTAATGGAGGAGCACTGCCTGTGCTCCACTGGCCCGGTCCGTAATGGAGGAGCACTGCCTGTGCTCCACTGGCCCGGTCCGTAATGGAGGAGCACTGCCTGTGCTCCACTGGCCCGGTCCATGCTGGAGGAGCACTGCCTGAGCTCCACTGGCCCGGTCCGTGCTGGAGGAGCACTGCCTGAGCTCCACTGGCCCGGTCCGTACTGGAGGAGCACTGCCTGGCTCCACTGGCTCGGTCCGTGCTGGAGGAGCACTGCCTGAGCTCCACTGGCCCGGTCCGTGCTGGAGGAGCACTGCCTGAGCTCCACTGGCCCGGTCCGTGCTGGAGGAGCACTGCCTGAGCTCCACTGGCCCGGTCCGTGCTGGAGGAGCACTGCCTGAGCTCCACTGGCCCGGTCCGTAATGGAGGAGCACTGCCTGAGCTCCACTGGCCCGGTCCTGTGGAGGAGCACTGCCTGAGCTCCACTGGCCCGGTCCGTGCTGGAGGAGCACTGCCTGAGCTCCACTGGCCCGGTCCGTAATGGAGGAGCACTGCCTGTGCTCCACTGGCCCGGTCCGTAATGGAGGAGCACTGCCTGTGCTCCACTGGCCCGGTCCGTGCTGGAGGAGCACTGCCTGAGCTCCACTTGCCCGGTCCGTGTGGAGGAGCACTGCCTGAGCTCCACTGGCCCGGTCCGTAGGAGGAGCACTGCCTGAGCTCCACTGGCCCGGTCCGTGCTGGAGGAGCACTGCCTGAGCTCCACTGGCCCGGTCCGTGCTGGAGGAGCACTGCCTGGCTCCATTTGGGCCCGGTCCGTGCTGGAGGAGCACTGCCTGAGCTCCACTGGCCTGGTCCGTGCTGGAGGAGCACTGCCTGAGCTCCACTGGCCCTGGTCCGTGCTGGAGGAGCACTGCCTGAGCTCCACTGGCCCGGTCCGTGCTGGAGGAGCACTGCCTGGCTCCACTGGCCCGGTCCGTGCTGGAGGAGCACTGCCTGAGCTGCACTGGCCCGGTCCGTGCTGGAGGAGCACTGCCTGAGCTCACTGGCCCGGTCCGTGCTGGAGCACTGCCTGAGCTCCACTGGCCCGGTCCGTGCTGGAGGAGCACTGCTAAACCCACTGGCCCGGTCCATGCTGAGGAGCACTGCCTGGCTCCACTGGCCCGGTCCGTGCTGGAGGAGCACTGCTGAGCTCCACTGGCCCGGTCCGTGCTGGAGGAGCACTGCTGAGCTCCACTGGCCCGGTCCGTGCTGGAGGAGCACTGCCTGAGCTCCACTGGCCCGGTCCGTATGGAGGAGCACGCCTGGCTCCACTGGCCCGGTCCGTGCTGGAGGAGCACTGCCTGAGCTCCACTGGCCCGGTCCGTGCTGGAGGAGCACTGGAGCTCCACTGGCCCGGTCCGTGCTGGAGAGTGAGCTACGCCGTCCTGGAGGGTGCCCCACTGGCCCGGTCCGTGCTGGAGGAGCACTGCCTGTGCTCCACTGGCCCGGTCCGTAAGTGGAGGAGCACTGCCTGAGCTCCACTGGCCCGGTCCGTGCTGGAGCACTGCCTGAGCTCCACTGGCCCGGTCCGTGCTGGAGGAGCACTGCCTGAGCTCCACTGGCCCGGTCCGTAATGGAGGAGCACTGCCTGTGCTCCACTGGCCCGGTCCGTTGGAGGAGCATGACGCAGCCACTGGCTCCCGCGGTCCATGTGGAGGCACTGCCTGTGCTCCACTGGCCCGTCCTGCTGGAGGAGCACTGCCTGAGCTCCACTGGCTCCTGGCCTCTGGAGGAGCACTGCCTGAGCTCCACTGGCCGTCCGTGCTGGAGGAGCACTGCCTGAGCTCCACTGGCCCGGTCCGTGCTGGAGGAGGCACTGCGTGAGCTCCACTGGCCCGGTCCGTAATGGAGGAGCACTGCCTGAGCTCCACTGGCCCGGTCCGTAATGGAGGAGCACTGCCTGAGCTCCACTGGCCCGGTCCGTAATGGAGGAGCACTGCCTGAGCTCCACTGGCCCGGTCCGTGCTGGAGGAGCACTGCCTGAGCTCCACTGGCCCGGTCCGTAATGGAGGAGCACTGCCTGAGCTCCACTGGCCCGGTCCGTAATGGAGGAGCACTGCCTGAGCTCCACTGGCCCGGTCCGTGCTGGAGGAGCACTGCCTGAGCTCCACTTGCCCGGTCCGTAATGGAGGAGCACTGCCTGAGCTCCACTGGCCCGGTCCGTAATGGAGGAGCACTGCCTGAGCTCCACTGGCCCGGTCCGTGCTGGAGGAGCACTGCCTGAGCTCCACTGGCCCGGTCCGTGCTGGAGGAGCACTGCCTGAGCTCCACTTGCCCGGTCCGTGCTGGAGGAGCACTGCCTGAGCTCCACTGGCCTGGTCCGTGCTGGAGGAGCACTGCCTGAGCTCCACTGGCCTGGTCCGTGCTGGAGGAGCACTGCCTGAGTTCCACTGGCCCGGTCCGTGCTGGAGGAGCACTGCCTGAGCTCCACTGGCCCGGTCCGTGCTGGAAGAGCACTGCCTGAGCTGCACTGGCCCGGTCCGTGCTGGAGGAGCACTGCCTGAGCTCCACTGGCCCGGTCCGTGCTGGAAAAGCACTGCCTGAGCTCCACTGGCCCGGTCCGTGCTGGAGGAGCACTGCATAAATTCCACTGGCCCGGTCCATGCTGGAGGAGCACTGCCTGAGCTCCACTGGCCCGGTCCGTGCTGGAGGAGCACAGCTTGAGCTCCACTGGCCCGGTCCGTGCAGGAGGAGCACTGAGCTCCACTGGCCCGGTCCGTGCTGGAGGAGCACTGCCTGAGGTCCACTGGCCCGGTCCGTTATGGAGGAGCACTGAGCTCCACTGGCCCGGTCCGTGCTGGAGGAGCACTGCCTGAGTTCCACTGGCCCGGTCCGTGCTGGAGGAGCACTGAGCTCCACTGGCCCGGTCCGTGCTGGAGGAGCACTGCCTGAGGTCCACTGGCCCGGTCCGTGCTGGAGGAGCACTGCCTGAGCTCCACTCCATCACTTGGAGTCAAGAGCTCAGGTTTTCCTGTATATTTCTACATTTTACTGTGGTGATTGTGTCTTCTTGACGAATAAGACAAGCGAAAATTTGTGTATGCAATAATTTCGCAAAAATCATTCTGAACCTAACGAAAAAAATATATTCCATTGTGTTTGATTAATAAATTATTGTAAACTTATCTAAAATATATATAGTTATAATAGGCTAAATTAAATTACGCTTGTTATAATAAGGTTAGGTAAGTTTTCTAAGGTTCTTTTGGTAAAAAATTATTAATTTTTAAATTAACATAAATGAAAAAAAAATATCTGTAAACGTATAAGAATTTATATATATATATATATATATATATATATATATATATATATATATATATATATATATATATATATATATATATATATATATATATATATATATATATATATATATATATATATATATATATATATTAGTTTGAGAGAGAAAGAGGAAGAGAGAGGAAAAAACAGAGGCGACTCTGCCGTGTGCAGAGTCACTCGGCAGGATGGAAAATGAATTCCAATTTAGCGTTAAATTCCAACTTTGTTGGTACAGTGGACCCTGTGAACGCTGGACCGTGTGAACGCTGGACCGTGTAAACGCTGGACCGTGTAATGCTGGACCGTGTAAACGCTGGACCGTGTAAACGCTGGACCGTGTTAACCCTGAACCGTGTAAATGCTGGACCGTGTGAACGCTGGACCGTGTAAACGCTGGACCGTGTAAACGCTGGACCGTGTAAATGCTGGACCGTGTATACGCTTTACAGTGTAAAAGCTGGACCAGCAGATAACCTTGTTGGTACTGTGAACGTTGGACCATGTGTACACACACACACACACACACACACACACACACACACACACACACACACACACACACACACACACACACACACACACACAACCAGATAACTGCGGCAGCATATGGGCGACTGGCAAACCTAAGATTAGCGTTCCGTTACCTTAACAAGGAATCGTTCAAGACACTGTATACCGTGTACGTCAGGCCCATACTAGAATATGCAGCACCAGTCTGGAACCCACACCTGGTCAAGCACGTAAAGAAACTAGAGAAAGTGCAAAGGTTTGCGACAAGGTTTGTTCCACAACTCAGGGGTCTGTCCTATGAAGAAAGGTTGAGGGAAATAGGACTAACAACACTGGAGGAAACAAGCGTCAGAGGAGACATGATAACGACATACAAAATACTGCGGGAATCGACAAGGTAGACAGTGACAGGATGTTCCAGAGAGGGAACACAGAAACAAGGGGACACAACTGGAAGCTGAAGACTCAGATGAGTCAAAGGGATGTTAGGAAGCATTTCTTCAGCCACAGAGTAGTCAGGAAGTGGAATGGACTAGAGAAAGATATAGTGGAGGCAGGAACCATACACAGTTTTAAGACGAGGTATGATAAAGCTCATGGAGCAGGGAGAGCAGAGACCCAGTAGCGGACAGCGAAGAGGCGGGGCCAGGAGCTGAGTCTCGACCCCTGCAACCACAATTAGGTGAGTACAATTAGGTGAGTACACATTATACATCAGTGTGGTCAAAGTAGGTTTTAGGTAGGGCCTGCATACAAATGTGGCTGTGAGAGTGCCACTGTAGGGCAAGAAGATGGCCCAGGAGTGCCTCACGGAGAGAAAATGATGCCAACTCAGAGGTCATGCCTCACGTGGACAGCTGTAATGGTCTCAACTATCGATTACCGTAAGCTGACCTCTGGTGCCTGTGTTATGTTGAGGGAGGGGGAGGGAGAAAGGGAGGGAGAAAGGGAGGGAAGGAGGGAGAAAGGGAGGGAAGAAGGGAGGGAAGAAGGGAGGGAGGGTGTTAGGGTGGGTCCAGCAAGGGCAGACTGAGAAATGGTGGGTTAAGAGAGGAAGAGGGGAGGGAGGGGAGAAGAGGGGAGAGGGAGGGTTCGGAAGAGGGGAGGGAGGGGAGAAAAGGGAAGAAGGAGGGTTCGGAAGAGAGGAGGGAGGTTTCAGGAGAGGGAGGCACTTCTCAGAAAGGGAGACATTGCATTATAAGTTCATTGCATTATAGACTTATAATTAATGCATGAAACAGATGTTAATGTTAGTTGGGACACTGAGTCACCAAGACTCGACACAGAGAGTCACCAAGACTCGACACTGAGAGAGTCACCAAGACTCGACACTGAGAGAGTCACCAAGACTCGACACTGAGAGAGTCACCAAGACTCGACACTGAGAGAGTCACCAAGACTCGACACTGAGAGAGTCACCAAGACTCGACACTGAGAGAGTCACCAAGACTCGACACTGAGATAGTCACCAAGACTCGACACTGAGAGAGTCACCAAGACTCGACACTGAGAAGATGAAATTAATTGTCGTTAGTAAAATTCCAAATTCCACTTGTACAACGAACTTCAATTATGGCGTCAAATGAACAAGTCTAAGACACATATCTTACACACGCAATTATATATATATATATATATATATATATATATATATATATATATATATATATATATATATATATATATATATATATATATATATATATTTATTATATATACAGTGGTACCTCGGTATTCGTCTGTTTTGGAATAAGTCCAATTTGGTATACGTCCTGTTTGGACGCGAAAATTTTTGCTTGGTATACGACCTTCGTTTGGAATACGACTCGCGTGCTAGAACTTGTATGAGTCAAAATGAGTCACAACACCGCACGCTACCCTTGTGTACCTGTCTCTCGATGTGGAGGAGTTAGTGGAGGGGAACTTGAGAAGGAGGAGCACAAGACTAAGATGGATGCACTCTCTTCAGACTCGGAAGAGGAGATAGAGGAAGCACCTACTTCATTAATCAAGGAAATCTTTGCCAAATTAATGGACGTCAAAAACTTTGCAGAGAAGTACCACCCAACAAAGCCCAAACAAGCCGTAATAGCATTGTCTGGAATGACCAGACAATGTCACATTTCCGAAACATCCTGAGGAGAAGTCAGAAGCAAAGTTCTTTGGACAGATTTTTAGTAAAAGTCAAGCCTGGTGAGCTTCAACCAGATCCAAATAGTGAAAAGAAACAGAAAAGAGAAGGGGACTCTCCTTCCAAACAATAACATTTCCTCATCCTCCCTTCTCAGTACTATCCTAGTAGGCACTCGACTCTTTTCAGCAAAGTAAAGTGAGGTTAAATTTGCATTCATTTCATCTAATTATTTTGTATTTATGTATGTATTTTAGTATTAAGCAGTGTTTAAATTACATATTTTAGTATTAAGCTGTGTTTAAATTACATATTTTAGTATTAAGCTGTGTTTAAATTACATATTTTAGCATTAAGCAGTGTTTAAATTATTTTATACAACCCCATCAATGTATAATATGCCAATAACAATAGGATTTTTTTTTTTCATGGGAACGGATTAATCGTTTTTCCCTATATTTCTTATGGGAAAATTCGTTTGGTATACGTTCAAGGACCTGGAACACATTAAGGACGTATACCGAGGTACCACTGTATATATATATATATATATATATATATATATATATATATAAACATTGATCTCTAGCCGACGGAGACTCGAACCTACGAACCTCATGACAAGGTACGCAGTGCTTTGCACTGTTCCTCTAGTTGTGTCGATGCATGCAGGGGATGAGATGAAAAGCTGTAACCACTGCCGAACCTGCCTTGGATCAACGTCTCGACGGACGCCAAGCTGGTGACCAGTTGGTACGGTCGGCAAAGCACTGCGTACCTTGTCATGAGGTTCATGGTCAGTCTCGTGAATATTCGTGCTCTGCAATTCCTAGCTATATTATATGAGTATATATATATAGTATCATATATATATATTATATATATATATAATATATTAGATATATATATATATATATATATATATATATATATATATATATATATATATATATATATATATATATATATATATATATATATATATATATATGTATATGAGGAAACAAACCTACATGATAATCCCTTCACTCAGGAAGCAACTAGTCCCTTGTATCACGGTAAATCCTCTACTTAACTAATTAAGAGGTAAATCCCATAGTTAATCTGTAACTGTAATATTATGTCATAATTACACATGGTTGTCCAATTATTTAAAAACAAAATTCATTTAAATAATTAGGTGTGACACCCACCAGGTGAACAGGTGCGACACCCACCAGGTGAACAGGTGTGACACCCACCAGGTGAACAGGTGCGACACCCACCAGGTGAACAGGTGTGACACCCACCAGGTGAACAGGTGTGACACCCACCAGGTGAACAGGTGTGACACCCACCAGGTGAACAGGTGCGACACCCACCAGGTGAACAGGTGCGACACCCACCAGGTGAACAGGTGTGACACCCACCAGGTGAACAGGTGTGACACCCACCAGGTGAACAGGTGCGACACCCACCAGGTGAACAGGTGTGACACCCACCAGGTGAACAGGTGCGACACCCACCAGGTGAACAGGTGTGACACCCACCAGGTGAACAGGTGTGACACCCACCAGGTGAACAGGTGTGACACCCACCAGGTGAACAGGTGTGACACCCACCAGGTGAACAGGTGCGACACCCACCAGGTGAACAGGTGCGACACCCACCAGGTGAACAGGTGTGACACCCACCAGGTGAACAGGTGTGACACCCACCAGGTGAACAGGTGCGAGACACCCACCTGGTGAACAGGTGTGACACCCACCAGGTGAAAAGGTGTGACACCCACCTGGTAAACAGGTGTGACACCCACCTGGTGAACAGGTGTGACACCCACCTGGTGAACAGGTGTGACACCCACCAGGTGAAAAGGTGTGACACCCACCTGGTAAACAGGTGTGACACCCACCTGGTGAACAGGTGTGACACCCACCTGGTGAACAGGTGTGACACCCACCAGGTGAACAGGTGTGACACCCACCAGGTGAACAGGTGTGACACCCACCAGGTGAACAGCAGGTGTGACACCCACCAGGTGAACAGCAGGTGTGACACCCACCAGGTGAACAGGTGTGACACCCACCTGGTGAATATGTGTGACACCCACCAGGTGAACAGGTGTGACACCAGGTGAACAGGTGTGACACCAGGTGAACAGGTGTGACACCAGGTGAACAGGTGCGACACCCACCAGGTGAACAGGTGTGACACCAGGTGAACAGGTGTGACACCAGGTGAACAGGTGCGACACCCACCAGGTGAACAGGTGTGACACCCACCAGGTAACAGGTGTGACGCGGGGTTCCATAGTGGCGCTAGCTACTCGACGATAGGCCTCACTTATGCAGTATGTTGCTGTTAAGGTCTCCTTGTTGAGGTCCCTGAAAGTTACCCTTATATTTCGCATTCGTTACAGCGGTTATTCGCTTGATGTGTGTCACAGGTGAGATGCTTGGAACTATGCTCACCCCGAGGTCCTTCTCTTTCAGAGAGGTTTGCAGCCTTTATCCCCCGAGCCTGTACTCTGATTCCTGTCGTCTTTGCCCTTCGCCGATTTTTATAACTTTGCTTTTGCTGGAATTAAATTCTAATAACCACTTGTTAGATCAATCGTGCAGCTTGTCCAGATCCATTTGTAGACTTTTCTGGTCTACTCTGGTCTACTCCTGTTTGCATTCTCATTAGTGTCGTATCACCTGCGCACAGGGACACCTCTGACTTGATCTCCTCTGTTATGTTGTTTACATACACAAGTAACAGTGTTGGTCCAAGTACTTCCCCTTGTGGCAACCAATTAGTCACACTCGCCCATTCTGACACCTCCTTAATAATAACTATCTACTACCAGTGTTAGGTAATCCTTGATGCACTATACTGCCTACCCCTGAGATTCATGTTTGTTCCTCTAGCGTCTGTGCCAGTCTCTTGTGGTGTATTGTGTCGAACGCCTTCTTGCAGTCAAAAAAATATGCAGTCCACCCATCCCTCTCTCCTGCCTAACTTTTGTTACCTTGTCATAAAACTCTAGCAGGTTTGTGAGACAATATTTTCTATCTCTAAAACCTTGCTAGTTGTTGTTTATGAATTCTCTCATTTCCAGGAGCTCCACTACTCTTCTGTTAAAATCTTCTTCATAACCTACGTACTGTGCATGTTGGTGACAGTAGCTTGTAGTTCACTGCAATCTCTCTGTATCCTCTTTTTTAAATATTTAGACAACATTCGCTGTTTCCCAGACTTACAGGACCTGCCCTGTTTCAATCGTCTTGTTGAAGATCGCCGCTAGTGGTTCACACAGTTCCTCTGCTACTACAGCGAGATATCGTCTGGTCCCAGTTCCTTCTAGCAATCTAATTCGCTCAGCAGTTCCTTCACTTCTCCCGTTTTCTGCATTGTGTCCAGTACTCGTTGGTGCACTCTCTTTCTCGTTGACTCTCTGCCAACGTTCCTGATTTCACTGAGAATACCTCCCTTAATCTTTTGTACAGCTCCTCACAGACTTGCTGGTCATTCCTAGTGAGCTCTTTTTTTCCCTTCCTTCTTCAGCCTTATTACCTGGTCCTTCACAGTTGTCTTCTTTCTGATGTGGCTGTACATCAACTTTGCCTCAAATTTACCTCTCTTCTTTTCCACGCATGTTCACTTCTGTCACTTCTCCTTGCTTCCCTATTCTCTGGCGTTCTTTGCTTCCTCAGTCTCTTCTATGATCTTGTACTTTTAGCTTAGGCCTCTCAGCATCTCTATATCTCACTGTGTGTCAGTATCTCTCAGCCTCCCTCCCTGTGTCTTCACCTCCATCATAGTATTCACTGTCGTTCCGTCTAGCTGCCTCACCCCTGACACTGACGCCATACCAAACAGGTGTCAAGATTCACTTAATTAATGTGTGTGATACTCTTGTGTTAGTGTGTGTGTGGAAGGTATTTATTCTCTTTAGTAACACTTCACCAGCTGCCTCTCAGTAACACTTCACCAGCTGCCTCTCAGTAACACTTCACCAGCTGCCTCTCAGTAACACTTCACCAGCTGCCTCTCAGTAACACTTCACTAGCTGCCTCCCAGTAACACTTCACCAGCTGCCTCTCAGTAACACTTCACTAGCTGCCTCTCAGTAACACTTCACCAGCTGCCTCTCAGTAACACTTCACTAGCTGCCTCTCAGTAACACTTCACCAGCTGCCTCTCAGTAACACTTCACCAGCTGCCTCTCAGTAACACTTCACTAGCTGCCTCTGAGTAACACTTCACCAGCTGCCTCTCAGTAACACTTCACTAGCTGCCTCTCAGCTAAGCCCTCTGCACCAGCTGCCTCTCAGTAACACTTCACCAGCTGCCTCTCAGTAACACTTCACCAGCTGCCTCTCAGTAACACTTCACCAGCTGCCTCTCAGTAACACTTCACCAGCTGCCTCTCAGTAACACTTCACCAGCTGCAGTTCAGTAAATTAACCCTTAGTTATTTTTCAAAAGGCCTCTCTCCTCTCTCCTCCTCTCTCACTTACACAGGGTTTGACAAAGTTAGAGTTAAGATCCCTAGTTTTCCTCTCTCTCTCTCTCTTCCTTTTTCTACTCTCTCTCTCTCTCTCTCTCTCTCTCTCTCTCTCTTCTCTTCTTCTATCTCTCTCTCTCTCTCTCTCTTCTCTCTCTCTCTTCTCTCTATCTTTTTCTCTCTCTCTCTCTCTCTCTCTCTCTATCTCTCTCTCTCTCTTTACCCAACTTATTTCTACACACACAAACATATTAATCATGCATATTATTGATTTTATGATTTACGAAATTTTACAGAAAATGTGTTGGTAGGTGGTAGTGAGTTGGTAGTGGTAGTAGTTGTAGTGGTAGTAGTTGTAGTTGTAGTATTTGTTTTGCTTGTGTGTCAGGTTGCTGGTAGTGTTGCTAGGGTTGGGGGGAGGGGGGAGTTACTCAGAGAATGAGGGCTACACAGGAGGAGAGAATAACGAGGTAGGCCGAGCCAGTCACAGGGGGGGGGGGGGTTGACGGCTGGATCGTCGGTCGAGGAGTGAGGGAGAGGGAGACATGGTCGGGTAGGTCTACCTCGATGCCTGACCTCTGGTGGGAACTTTAGGAACTAGGCCTCAACAGTAACTCACTCTAGTGGAAAGTCTTTAGAAATAAAGCATGCAGGCTTACTGTCTACATAGTAGTGGTGGTGGTGGTAGTGGTGGTAGTAGTAGTAGTAGTGGTGGTAGTGGTAGTAGTGGTGGTAGTGGTAGTAGTGGTGGTAGTGGTACTTCCACTGAAAAATTGAACTCACTCTTGTTATGCATAAAATTTTGGCTGTATCATAATCCGTATGTGC
Organism: Cherax destructor; assembly: GCA_009830355.1. Taxonomy (NCBI): domain Eukaryota; kingdom Metazoa; phylum Arthropoda; class Malacostraca; order Decapoda; family Parastacidae; genus Cherax; species Cherax destructor. Next base: position 69,215 of record WNWK01005795.1, on the reverse strand, counting down.
CTTTGTACGTAACTTTGTATGTAACTTTGTAAATATAGTGTTGTTGGTATAACTTTACTTAAGATTGCTAACACATGTTATTGTGATTATTGCAGATACTGTGAAGAAGCTGAGGCAACCACTACCACCACCACTACCAGCACTGAGAGGGCCTCCAGCACCCCCGCTAGCACTACCACCATCCCTGGCACTACTACCATTCCTGGCACTACTACCATTCCTGGCACTACCACCATCCCTGGCACTACCACCATCGCTGGCTCTACCACCATCGCTGGCACCACCAAATCATGCCCTCAAAAAGTGCATATAATGAATCTCTTAACCAGGTGTTGCACTACCCTGTATAAACATCTATATAACTTTGAGAGGAAAAACAATGACTAAAAATGACCTATAAAAGGATTAGATACCAAGAAAGAAGAAGAAACAGAAGTCAGAAAGAAGGATCGGGAAGAGACTTAGATCAGAGGATTAGAATCTAATAGGCTTTCAAAACTTAGAAGATCTATAGAAAGTCAAAGAGAGTAGGATGATGTTTGGGTGTGATTAGGAGAGGAGGAGGAAGAGGAAAGAAGAGGTAGGAAGAGGGTAGCGAGAGGTCGCTGAAGGTATGATAGAGGAAGCAGCAAGGAGAACATGATGTGTGTGGTATGGGCCATAACATGGTGGTGGGGGCCATAACATGGTGGTGGGGGCCATAACATGGTGGTGGGGGCCATAACATGGTGGTGGGGGCCATAACATGGTGGTGGGGGCCATAATATAGTGGTGGGGGCCATAACATGGTGGTGGAGGCCATAATATGAAAGTCCGCGGGTGGACGTGGGCCACCTCATGGGCGGTAGTGGCCCTGTGGGCGTCCGTGACCCTCCTGGTGGCCCTGGCCTCCCTGGCCGCACTCTTCACGCCCACCTGGTTCGTGAAGCACGCGCCCTCCCCGCCCGTCATGTTCGGGGTGTGGGCGTGGTGTGTGGGCGGCGTGGGCGAGCAGCGGTGTGCCGCAGTGGGTCAGGGGCTAGCTGAACAAGACGGGGCGCTGCCCTCAGCGGTGTGGGTGATGGTGGGGGCGGTGTACGGCGGGGGCGGCGCCCTCCTGGCGGTGACGGGCCTGGCCGCCCTCCTCACGCCCATCCTGCCCACCACCCACGCCCGCGCCGCCCTCGCCCACGTGGCTGGCAACATACAAGCAGCGGCAGGTAACTACTACTCTCCTCTCTAATAAATCTTATCTTGTGTATTTATCTTGTAATATTTTGTAAAGTACTGGACACTATATCCCGCTTCTCACTACACAAACACACACACATGGGACCAGGAGCTATAAATCATCCCCAGGAACCTCATAAAGGCGAGTACACACACACACAAACACACACTCGGGACCAGGAGCTGTAAATCAACCCTTGTAACCACATATAGAAAGAGAGAGAAAGACAGAGAGAGAGAGAGAGAGAGAGAGTACAGGGCCAACATTGTCAAAGTACCACACTTGGCTCCACTTCGAGGACAGCGAGAAGCAAGCTTCTATACCACAAGACGGGCAGCCAGCAGCAACTTCACTCTGGGTGTAACCTTCTCCAGAACATCACTTCATCTGAGATCATTTATCCCCAGGATGACTCGAGTCTGGAACACATTCGTACACCATTATGATGTCAACGATATAAAGTCAGTTGATCAAATGAAAATGATGGCCCACAGATGGCTCACAGTTGGTCCACAGATGGCTTACAGCTGGTCCACAGATGGCTCACAGCTATCCCACAGATGGCTCCAACTTCATCCTGTTCCCTACTTGTATGTTTCATAACAATAAAAATGCTTTCAAATGAGCTGATGTAGGTAACAGCTCTTAGCTTGTCAATAAAGTTAAGGATCCTTAACCTAACCCTTGTCAAACCCTGTGTAAGAGAGAGAGAGAGAGAGAGAGAGAGAGAGAGAGAGAGAGAGAGAGAGAGAGAGAGAGAGTGCCTGACACTTGCCCACTAGTGGTTGCAGTGCTTGGCAGTTCCTCTTGATTGATCCTTCCCATGGGTTACTCTCTCACATATAAACACACTGTGCTATCTTCTGTTATGAACCTTCTTCTTATCTCTCATTTCCTAAGAGTTGTCTTCCCTTCCAGCTGTTGTTGTGGTTGTTGTTTCTAGGTAGTCAGGAACAATCACGTGACTCGAGGACAAACGATCCACTCAACATTTTGCGAAGATCCTCTGTAAAGATTTCGCAGTGAAATTATCCCATTAATTTTGACCTTAACAACACTTAACATAAAATTATTATATATGTTTAAAGTCTTTATCTTCCTTCACTGCTGTGGACCGTCATCACGATGATGGACCTGACCTTGCAATATTCATGACCTAGACTCCGGCGTCACCAATGACATTGCCACACTTCACAAAGGTGGCAGTAAATCAGTTGCAACAACAACAAAAGCGATAGCTCTAACGCCCTGTATTATTAGGATTTTTTCAAAGGGTTTTAAGAAGCAAGATTACAAGTCCCATGGACTCGTAGGAGCTGCACAATGCAGGTCAACATGGGTTCAGAATAGGTTTCTCCTGCCTCTCGCAATTGCTGGTCATTACGACACGATCTTAGACGCAATGGGAGACAAGCAAAATCAAGATGCACAATACAGTGACTTTTGGACGCAAAATGCGTCCAAAATAACTGTATTAATAACTGTAACAGTGAAGATTTAGCTTCCTAACAAACACAACCTGAAGATTAACAGTAAACAGAGTGAAATCAGAGGCTTCAGTGAGAAGATCTGTCTCCCAAGGCACGGTACTCAGAGTGTCACCTGTGGATCAGTAATTGTGATTGTGTGTGTGTGTGTGTCTGTCTGTCTATCTATCAGTCTGACTGTTCGTTCATCTATTTGCATGAATTTAGAGAGGCAGGCATCGTCACTAAGTTAACTCAACGTTTACCTCATTAAACTTGCGCAAGACAATGTTCTGTCCTGGTAAACAACTCACAGAGAAACACACAAACACAGAGTGGAACCATCAACGCCCCGGTGAACCCCGCCAGACGTCTCTCAAAAAACGTCCCAACGGGAGATAACAGAAAACAGAAATGTCTTCCCACTAGATAAATAACCCGCACATAGGAGGCAGAAGGTTACGACGACGTTTCGGTCCGACCTGAACCATTTATAAAGTCCCACTGTCACGATTTTATGCCTTTTTTATTCTTTATGTCCTCCCACATTGACAACACTGCGTCACCTCCTGGCGAAGCCATGATTGCCAAAAATTAAAGGAGAAATGAAAGAAGAAAGCAGTTGAGTGGGCAGAGTGAGGCAATCTGCTGCAGAAATGGACGTGGGTTAGCTGGCTGTCTGCTGCTTTGTGATGAGTCGGCAACGAGTGAAGTCTTGCGTGATCGGTGAGTTCTCTCGGGAGATTTACGTCTTTCTGGAGATGTTTTGGGACTGTCAGAGAAAATGAGGAGGGAGGGAGAGGAAAGTCCCTTAGGAAGTAGAGTCCGCTGACCGTTGTGCTTTAAGTAACGTTGATGAGATACAGAGATGCGTGACTCTCCTACACGAGTCACTGACTCTCCTACACGAGTCACTGACTCTCCTACACGAGTCACTGACTCTCCTACACGAGTCACTGACTCTCCTACACGAGTCACTGACTCTCCTTCACCAGTGTTTGTATCTCACTGACTTCTAAATACCAGCATTAGCCAATCAGAGAGCAGCTTCAAGACGTCCACGTCAGTCATTGGCTCTTTACTAACAAAATATACGACCTCTGGCCAATCAGACTCCACCATCTGGAGCATCATCTACTGGTAACGTCTGATTGGTTGTTACTTAGCAGAGCACTCAGGTGTGGAGTAATCTGAGTCCACCTGCCTACATCTCTCTCCCTAACAGCTCCTGATTGGCTATGCTGCGGCAGAGAGTGGGAATATTGACCAATCACAACAAGGCTGAATCTCTCTTTCTCTACATCAGTGTATTTCACATCACAGACCAGAATGATAACTAAATTGTGGAGACTTGATGGTGGTGCTAGTGGCGGTGCTAGTGGTGGTGCTAGTGGTGGTGCTAGTGGTGGTGGTGGTGCTAGTGGTGGTGGTGCTAGTGGTGGTGGTGGTGCTAGTGGTAGTGGTGGTGCTAGTGGTGGTGGTGGTGCTAGTGGTGGTGGTGGTGGTGGTGCTAGTGGAAGTGCTAGTGGTAGTAGTGGTGCTAGTAATAGTGCTTGGTTTCAGTGGTGGTGCTAGTGGTAGTGCTAGTGGTAGTGCTAGTGGTGGTGGTGGTGCTAGTGGCGGTGCTAGTGGTGATGCTAGTGGTGGTGCTAGTGGTTGTAGTGGTGGTGGTGCTAGTGGTAGTGCTAGTGGTAGTAGTGGTGCTAGTAATAGTGCTTGGTTTCAGTGGTGGTGCTAGTGGTAGTGCTAGTGGTAGTGCTAGTGGTGGTGGTGGTGGTGGTGCTAGTGGTGGTGCTAGTGGTGGTGGTGGTGGTGGTGCTAGTGGTAGTGCTAGTGGTAGTAGTGGTGCTAGTAATAGTGCTTGGTTTCAGTGGTGGTGCTAGTGGTAGTGCTAGTGGTAGTGCTAGTGGTGGTGGTGGTGGTGGTGCTAGTGGTGGTGCTAGTGGTGGTTATGGTGCTAGTGGTGGTGGTGCTAGTGGTGGTGGTGGTGCTAGTGGTGGTGGTGGTGCTAGTGGTGGTGGTGGTGGTGGTGCTAGTGGAAGTGCTAGTGGTAGTAGTGGTGCTAGTAATAGTGCTTGGTTTCAGTGGTGGTGCTAGTGGTAGTGCTAGTGGTAGTGCTAGTGGTGGTGGTGGTGGTGGTGGTGCTAGTGGTGGTGCTAGTGGTGGTGGTGGTGGTGGTGCTAGTGGTAGTGCTAGTGGTAGTAGTGGTGCTAGTAATAGTGCTTGGTTTCAGTGGTGGTGCTAGTGGTAGTGCTAGTGGTAGTGCTAGTGGTGGTGGTGGTGGTGGTGCTAGTGGTAGTAGTGGTGCTAGTAATAGTGCTTGGTTTCAGTGGTGGTGCTAGTGGTAGTGCTAGTGGTAGTGCTAGTTGTGGTGGTGGTGGGGGTGGTGGTGCTAGTGGTAGTAGTGGTGCTAGTAATAGTGCTTGGTTTCAGTGGTGGTGCTAGTGGTAGTGCTAGTGGTAGTGCTAGTGGTGGTGGTGGTGGTGGTGCTAGTGGTAGTGCTAGTGCTAGTGGTGGTGTTGGTGGTGGTGCTAGTGGTGGTGCTAGTGGTAGTAGTGGTGCTAGTAATAGTGCTTGGTTTCAGTGGTGGTGCTTGGTTTCAGTGGTGGTAGTGAACAACCTGTCAGGTCAGGTCAAGGAAGGAGGTAGAATAGAGTCCCCAAGGGGTAGAATAGAGTCCCCAAGGGGTAGAATAGAGTCCCCAAGGGGTAGAATAGAGTCCCCAAGGGGTAGAATAGAGTCCCCAAGGAGTAAAAGATAGTATCAGGTCGGGGGACCACCAGACACACGGTGAGTCAACCAGAGACCAGGTCTGGGACCCCAGACACATGGTGAGTCAACCAGAGACCAGGTCTGGGACCCCAGACACATGGTGAGTCAACCAGAGACCAGGTCTGGGACCCCAGACACACGGTGAGTCAACCAGAGACCAGGTCTGGGACCCCAGACACACGGTTAATAATCAAACTGACACACACGTTCATAATTACCTACCTTTCCCCTTCCTTCCCTTACCTTACTTTCCCCTTCCTTCCCTTACCTTACTTTCCCCTTCCTTCCCTTACCTTACTTTCCCCTTCCTTCCCTTAGCTAGCAGGAACGCAGGTACAATGTAAAGTGTGAAACACTTGATGGTGTAACATCAACAGAGACAACACAAGATTCAAGAAAACCATCAATAAAGTACACACCAGGTGTTACCTTTGACACACCAGATGTTACTTTTGTGATCTACCACATCTCCCTCACTTCCACAACTACTGCCAACGTCTTCTCCACTACCACAACTACTGTCAACATCTCCCCCTACCACAAGTACTGTCAACATCTCCCCCACTACCACAAGTACTGTCAACATCTCCCCCACTACCACAAGTACTGTCAACATCTCCCCCACTACCACAAGTACTGTCAACATCTCCCCCACTACCACAACTACTGTCAACATCTCCCCCACTACCACAAGTACTGTCAACATCTCCCCCACTACCACAAGTACTGTTAACATCTTCCCCGCTACACCCAACGGGTTTATCAAATGCCTTAACGTGACTGCTACACCCTCGACACCCACACTGAAGGTGCTGGCCATCTCGAGGCTCGTGAGGTGTGAAACCGCAGAGTGGCCCTACATGGGAGTTAATTTATCATGGAACAGGTATGGGTGTAAACCTGTGGCACCCATTTCGTGATTGTTTTGCAGTTCATTCTTTTTTTGCAATCGTGTTATTGGGATGTCGTGAGTCAAGGTGGGTTACCCTGGTGCTCCTTCCCTCACCCAGACTGGTAGTCCTCCAGCAAGAACTAGAAGTCACCTTCGTACTAGGATGGTGCTTCTTCCCTCACCCAGACTGGTAGTCCTCCAGCAAGAACTAGAAGTCACCTTCGTACTAGGATGGTGCTTCTTCCCTCACCCAGACTGGTAGACCTCCAGCAAGAACTAGAAGTCACCTTCGTACTAGGATGGTGCTTCTTCCCTCACCCAGACTGGTAGTCCTCCAGCAAGAACTAGAAGTCACCTTCGTACTAGGATGGTGCTCCTTCCCTCACCCAGACTGGTAGTCCTCCAGCAAGAACTAGAGGTCACCTTCGTACTAGGATGGTGCTTCTTCCCTCACCCAGACTGGTAGTCCTCCAGCAAGAACTAGAAGTCACCTTCGTACTAGGATGGTGCTCCTTCCCTCACCCAGACTGGTAGACCTCCAGCAAGAACTAGAGGTCACCTTCGTACTAGGACGGTGCTCTCCCTCGGAGAGGCAGTGAACTACTGTGCTCTAAAGTTGGTCACTAAAGGCAAGCAGCAATGATCACACGTGGGATGCAACTTGAATATTATATTGTACTCTCATTATTCCACACCTTCTCTTCTCCCTCCTATTCTCTTCCTTCCTTTACTGTTCTATTTCCCATATGCCCCTCGCTTCTCTTCCCCCATTCCTCTTCCTGTCTCTCCCTCCCTCCGTCACAGACCAGAAATAATTGGTGGAAGAAGAGGTTTATGCAAATTTTCTGGTGGATTTGTTGTGCAGGAGCGAAGATCCTGGTGGTGGGTGCCAGTGTGTGGTTAATTACTGACCACCAGCTGCTGCACTCACTTTCACCAGCTGCTGCACTCACCTTCACCACAACCAACTGCTGCACTCACCTTCACCACCACCAGCTGTTACACTCACATTCACCACCACCAGCTGCTACACTCACCTTCACCACCACCAGCTGCTACACTCACCTTCACTACCACCAGCTGCTACACTCATCTTCATCACTTTCTGCTGCTACACTCACCTTCACTACCACCAGCTGTTACACTCACATTCACTACCACCAGCTGCTGCACTCACCTTCACCACCACCAGCTGCTACACTCACCTTCACTACCACCAGCTGCTACACTCACCTTCACCACAACCAACTGCTGCACTCACCTTCACCACCACCAGCTGTTACACTCACATTCACCACCACCAGCTGCTGCACTCACCTTCACCACCACCAGCTGCAACACTCATCTTCACTACCACCAGCTGCTACACTCACATTCACCACCACCAGCTGCTACACTCACCTTCACCACCACCAGCTGCTACACTCACCTTCACTACCACCAGCTGCTACACTCACCTTCACCACCACCAGCTGCTACACTCACCTTCACCACCTCCTGCTGCTACACTCACCTTCACCACCACCTGCTGCTACACTCACCTTCACCACCTCCTGCTGCTACACTCACCTTCACCACCTCCTGCTGCTACACTCACCTTCACCACCACCTGCTGCTACACTCACCTTCACCACCACCTGCTGCTACACTCACCTTCACCACCTCCTGCTGCTACACTCACCTTCACCACCACCTGCTGCTACACTCACCTTCACCACCTCCTGCTGCTACACTCACCTTCACCACCTCCTGCTGCTACACTCACCTTCACCACCTCCTGCTGCTATACTCACCTTCACCACCTCCTGCTGGTACACTCACCTTCACCACCTCCTGCTGGTACACTCACCTTCACCACCTCCTGCTGCTACACTCACCTTCACCACCACCTGCTGCTACACTCACCTTCATCACTTCCTGCTGCTATACTCACCTTCACCACCTCCTGCTGGTACACTCACCTTCACCACCTCCTGCTGGTATACTCACCTTCACCACCACCTGCTGCTACACTCACCTTCACCACCTCCTGCTGCTACACTCACCTTCACCACCTCCTGCTGCTACACTCACCTTCACCACCTACCTGCTGCTAACTCACCTTCACCACCTCCTGCTGCACCTCACCTTCACCACCTCCTGCTGGTACACTCACCTTCACCACCACCTGCTGCTAACTCCTCACCTTCACCACCTCCCTGCTGCTACACTCACCTTCACCACCACTCTGCTACCTCACCTTCACCACCTCCTGCTGCACACTCACCTTCACCACCTCCTGCATACCCCTTCACCACCACCTGCTCTACTCACCTTCACCACCTTCTGCTGCTACACTCACTTCACCACTCATCACTGCTACATCACCTTCACCACCACCTGCTGCTACACTCACCTTCACCACTTCCTGCTGCTACACTCACCTTCACCACCTCCTGCTGCTACACTCACTTCACCACCACTGCTGCTACACTCACCTTCACCACCTCCTGCTGCTACACTCACCTTCACCACCTTGCTGCTGCACTCACCTTCACACCCTGCTGCCTCACCTTCACCACCTCCTGCTGCTAACATTATGCTCACCTTCACCACCACCTGCTGCTACACTCACCTTCACCACCTCCTGCTGGTACACTCACCTTCACCACCTCCTGCTGCTACACTCACCTTCACCACCTCCTGCTGCTACACTCACCTTCACCACCTCCTGCTGCTACACTCACCTTCACCACCACTCTGCTGCTACACTCACTTCACCACCTCCTGCTGCTACACTCACCTTCACCACCTCCTGCTGCTACACTCACCTTCACCCCCTCCTGCTGCTACACTCACCTTCACCACCTCCTGCTGGTCACTCACCTTCACCACCCTGCTACACCTCAACTCCGCTGCACTCACCTTCACCACCTCCTGCTGCTACACTCCCCTTCACCACCATCCTGCTGCTACACTCACCTTCACCACTCCTGCTGTACACTCTCACCTTCACACTACTCACACTGCTGTACACTCACCTTCACCACCTCCTGCTGCTACACTCACCTTCACCTCCTCTGCTTCACTCACCTTCACCGTACACTCCTGCTGGTTTCCTTACCTTCACCACCTCCTGCTGCTACACTCACCTTCACCACCTCCTGCTGGTACACTTACCTTCACCACCTCCTGCTGGTACACTTACCTTCACCACCTCCTGCTGGTACACTTACCTTCACCACCACCTGCTGGTACACTCACCTTCACCACCTCCTGCTGCTACACTGACCTTCACCACCTCCTGCTCTACACTCCACCTTCACCACCCCTGCTGTACACTCACCTTCACCACCTCCTGCTGCTACACTACCTTCACCACTCCTGCTGTACACTCACCTTCACCACCTGCTGCTACACTCACCTTCACCACCTCCTGCTGCTACCTTACCTTCACCACCTCCTGCTGCTACACTCACCTTCACCCTCCTGCTGCTACACTCACCTTCACCACCACCTGCTGCTGCACTCACCTTCCCACCACCTAACGCTACACTCACCTTCACCACCTACTGCTGAACTTCACCTTCACCACCACCTGCTGCTACACTCACCTTCACCACCTCCTGCTGGTACACTTACCTTCACCACCTCCTGTCACTGCACTCACCTTCACCACCACCTGCTGCTACATCACCTTCACCACCTCCTGCTGCTACACTCCTTCACCACCACCTGCTGCTACACTCACCTTCACCACCTCCTGCTGGCACTTACCTTCACCACATCTGCTGCTACACTCACCTTCACCACCACCTGCTGCTACACTCACCTTCACCACCTCCTGTGCTACACCCCACCTTCACCACCACCTGCTGCTACACTCACCTTCACCACCTCCTGCTGGTACACTCACCTTCACCACCACCTGCTGCTACACTCACCTTACCACCTCTGCTGTCACTCACCTTCATTACCTCCTGCTGCTACACTCACTTCACCACCTCCCTGCTGCTACACTCACCTTCACCACCACCTGCTGCTACACTCCCCTTCACCACCACCTGATGCTACACCACCTTCACTACCTCCTGCTGGTACACTCACCTTCACCACCTCCTGCTGCTACACTCACCTTCACCACCTCCTGCTGCTACACTCACCTTCACCACCTCCTGCTGCTACACTCACCTTCACCACCACCTGCTGCTACACTCACCTTCACTACCTCCTGCTGGTACACTCACCTTCACCACCTCCTGCTGCTACACTCACCTTCACCACCTCCTGCTGCTACACTCACCTTCACTACCTCCTGCTGCTACACTCACCTTCACCACCTCCTGCTGCTACACTCACCTTCACCACCACCTGGCTCCCCTAATTCAAACCTTGACTTCAAACGAGCCGATTTTTTACCAGGAGATTGATGTCATTAACAAGAATGACATCAATAAAGACAGTGATTGAGAGTCTTGATGCCGGCCTTAAAGGGGGCTCCCTTGATGCTCATCAAGGGCTCTTCATCCTAGGAATTAGTGCTACTGAGTATCTCGCATTTCCCAGGAACTGTGTGACCCATACAGATTGTTAGAATCAGAAGTCAACTTGAAAGATATATAAATTGATCATCGAATTTCAGTACTGATTCACAAAGAGCGTTCTTGTCTTACGAATTCACTAATCGTTTTTCACTAAGGTATTCGAGGTGGTAGGTCGTGATCGTGAATGCATTACTATGAATATGTACTTCAGAGAGGCCTCTGATAGAGTTCTACGCAGGAGACTGCTCAAGAAAGTAGCGGCACACGGAACTGAAGGGAAATTTTTCTCCTGGATAGAGGCATGGCTGACTGATAGACAAAATAGGTTCCATAAATGGGTAGAAATCAGAGTGAGGATGTGTCACAAGCAGTCTTCCACAGGGGTCAGTGTTGGGCCCTTTGTTGTTTACAATATACTTAAACGACGTAGAAGAGGGAATGAACGGGGACTTAAGCAAGTTTGCCGATGACACTAAAATAGGCCATCGAATAAATTCTGATGAAAACATTTAGGCACTAATGATGACCTGGATAGGTTGATGCAGTGGACGGAGAAGCGGCCGATGCAACACAATGTGAACAAGAAAATGACCATGGTACTTATAAACTATCAAAATAAATGAAAAAAGAATTATGAGTTCTGGTTAGCTGTAATCTAAAACCAAAACAACAATGCATAAGACTTCACAAAAAAAATAATGAAATTCTTGGCTTCATATCAAGAAGTATAAATAACTGGAGTCCTCAGGTTCTACTACAAATTTGTATGTCTTTTTTTAAGGCCTCGTTTAGATTAAGCTGCTCAGTTCTGGTCTCCAAAATTCAGGATGGACATTCATGCGCTGGAAAATATACATAGAAGGATGACAACGTTGATCCTATGTATCAGAAATCTTTCCAGCAAGGAAAGATGGAGGATGCTGAAGCTGCAATCTGGAAAGGCGTAGGATTGAGTAGATGTGACTGAAGAGTACAGATGGAAGGCAGAAAAACAGTGGATGTAACCAAGACAGGACTAACACCAATGGATTCATGTTATGCAAATTTACATCTATAAAAGATACAGGAAAATAATGGCTTGGCAATAGAGTTGTAGATGACTGGAAGAAGAAACTCCCAGGTAGAGCCACTAACTCGAAGACTTTGGGTAGCTTTAAAACTAGGTTAGACAAGCCTATGGGTGGGTGTGAGTAAGACCTGCCTATCATGAGCCAGTAGGCCTACTGGAAATTATCGAAGTAAAGCCGCTGCAATAATGCTCAGCAGTTGCCTGGCATCAACACAGCCGCCACTAACAAGCTGGAAGATCCAGCCAACCCAAATGTAGCAGCAACATTGTTATTATACATAATGCAGCCAGGAGCTTGTCCACGCCTTCTCCTCACTTTTCCTCCCTCCTCCTTCCTGCCTACTCCTCCTTCCTGCCTCACTTTCCTTTTCCTTCCTTTCCTTACCTTTCCTCCTTCCCCCCTCCTACCTTCCTCCCTCCCTCCTTCCCTCCTCACTTTCCTTTTCCTTTCTTCCCTTACTTCCTCCCTTTCCTCCACTCCTACTTTCCTCCTTGGTTTCTTGTCACGATTTCCTTTCCTACTTTTCCTTTAGTTTCTCCCACTACCTTCCTCCTGGCTTCTCCTACTCCTTCCTCCTAACTCCTCCCTCTACTCTTTCCTCCTGGCTCCTCCCACTACCTTTCCTCCTGGTTTCCCATCATTTTCCTCCTTGGTTTCCTCCCACTACCTTCCTCTCCCTGGCTCCTCCCACTACCTTCCTCCCTTGGCTCCTCCCACTACCTTCCCTCCTGGCTTCCTCCTACCTTTCCTCCCTGGTTTCTCCCACTACTTTCCCCTGGCTTCTCCTACTACCTTCTCCTCCTTTGGTTCCTCTCCTACTACCTTTCCCTGGCTCTCTTCCTACTACCTTCCCTCCTGTCTCTCCACTACCTTTCCATCCCTGGCTCCTCCCACTACCTTCCTCCTTGGCTCTTCCCACATTTTCCTTTCCTGGTTTCCTACTCTTCCTCCTGGTTCTCTCCTACTACTCTTTCCTCCCTGGTTCTCTCCCACTACCTTCCTCCTGGCTCTCCCACTACTTTCCTCTGCTCCCTCCCACTACCTTCTCCTCCCTGGCTCTCCCACTACCTTCTCCTCCTTGGTTTCTCCTACTACTCTTCCTTCCCTGGTTTCTCCACTACTCTTCCCTCCTCTGGTTTCCTCCACTACCTTTCCTCCCTTGCCTTCCCACTACCTTTCCTCCTGGCTCCCTCCTCTTTTCACTACCTTCTTCCCTTGGTTCTCCTCCTACTACCTTCCTCTCCTTGGCTCTCTCCCACTACCTTCTCCTCCTGGTCCTCCCACTACCTTCCCTCCCTGGCTCCCTCCCACTACCTTCCCTCCCTGGCTCCCTCCCACTACCTTCCCTCCCTGGCTCCCTCCCACTACCTGGGTGAGAGGTTGGTCTAAATCACACATTAATAAGCAACATTATAGTGACGTAATGACCAGGAATTAATTAACTAATTGAAGATTTGTTGGTTTTTCTGGTGACTCGAGTCCCGCCACCACTGTCTGCGTTACTTGACACCACCACTGTCTGCGTTACTTGGCACCACCACTGTCTGCGTTACTTGACACCACCACTGTCTACGTTACTTGACACCAGCACTGTCTGCGTTACTTGACGCCACCACTGTCTGCGTTACTTGACACCACCACTGTCTGCGCATTTGGGCACCACCACGTCTGCGTTACTTGGCGCCACCACTGTCTGCGTTACTTGGCACCACCACTGTCCGGTTATTTGGGCACCACCACTGTCGGTTACTTGACACCACCTCACTTGTTCGTTACTTGACACCACCACTTTTGCGTTATATTTGATACCACCACTGTCTGCGTTACTTGACACCACCACTGTCTGCGTTACTTGACACCACCACTGTCTGCGTTACTTTTTGACACCACCACTGTCTGCATTACTTGACACCACCATGTCTGCATTATTTGACACCACCACTGTCTGCGTTACTTAACACCACCACTGTCTGCTACTTGACACCACCATGTTTTGCGATTGACACCACCACTGTCTGCGCAGCGCCACCACTGCGCATTTGACACCACCACTGTCGCGTTATTTGACACCACCACAGTCCGCGTTACTTGACACCACCACTGTTTTGCGCCCTTTGGCGCCACCACTGTCTGCGTACTTGGCGCCACCACTGTATGCTACTTGACACCACCACAGTTTTGCATTATTTGACACCACTCATTGTCTCGGCGCATTTTGACACCACTCATTGTCTGCGATTTTACACCACCACTGTCTGCATTACTTGGCGCCACCACTGTATGGTTACTGGACACCACCACTGTCTGCGTTATTTGACACCACCACAGTCTGCGACTTGACACCACCACTGTCGCGATTTTGGGGCCACTCACTGTCTGCGTTTTATGCGCCACCCCTGTCTGGCTATTGACACCACCACTGTCTGCGTCTTTTGACACCACCACTGTCTGCGTTACTTTGACACCACCACTATTCGTTTCTTGACACAACCACTGTCTGCGTTACTTGACACCACCACTGTCTGCGTTACTTGACACCACCACTTTCTGCTTTACTTGACGCCACCACTGTCTGCGTTACTTGACGCCACCACTGTCAGTAGTAGTTCAGTAGTAGTATTCTTACCAACCGTTAGTGAGTCACAAGCCTTTCACGTGATCACTGTCCGTTACTAGTCTTTCTGCTGACCTAAGCTATGTCAGAGGTCACCCTTTGAATGCCGTGAGCGTCTCTCGCTCACTAGCCTCACTTCAAGACAGGATAGCAGAGAGTAGACAGCAAAGGCGACGGCTCTGAGTGTTCTCCCTTTATTATCACTAATATAAGTTATCAACCAAGTTGCTTTTGTGTTATTACCAAATCCATTCAAGAACCCCCACACACCACTGTCTGCGTTACTTGGACGCCACCACTGTCTGCGTTACTTGGACGCCACCACTGTCTGCGTTACTTGACGCCACCACTGTCTGCGTTACTTGACACCACCACTGTCTGCGTTACTTGACACCACCACTGTCTGCGTTACTTGACACCACCACTGTCTGCGTTACTTGACACCACCACTGTCTGCGATACTTGACATCACCACTGTCTGCGTTACTTGACACAACCACTGTCTGCGTTACTTGACGCCACCACTGTCTGCGTTACTTGACACCACCACTGTCTGCGTTACTTGACGCCACCACTGTCTGCGTTACTTGACACCACCACTGTCTGCGTTACTTGGCGCCACCACTGTCTGCGTTACTTGACACCACCACTGTCTGCGTTACTTGACGCCACCACTGTCTGCGTTACTTGACACCACCACTGTGTGCGTTACTTGATGCCACCACTGTGTGCGTTACTTGACGCCACCACCGTCTGCGTTACTTGACACCACCACTGTCTGCGTTACTTGACACCACCACTGTCTGCGTTACTTGACGCCACCACTGTCTGCGTTACTTGACACCACCACTGTCTGCGTTACTTGACACCACCACTGTCTGCGTTACTTGACACCACCACTGTCTGCGTTACTTGACACCACCACTGTCTGCGTTACTTGACACCACCATCGTCTGCATTACTTGACACCACCACTGTCTGCGTTACTTGACACCACCACTGTCTGCGTTATTGACACCACCACCGTCTGCGACTACTTCGACCCACCACTGTCTGCGTTACTTGACGCCACCACTGTTGCGTTACTTGACACCACCACTGTCTGCGTTACTTGACACCACCACTGTCTGCGTTACTTGACCCACCACTGTCTGCGTTACTTGACGCCACCACTGTCTGCGTTACTTGACACCACCACTGTCTGCGTTACTTGACACCACCACTGTCTGCGTATCTGACACCACCACTGTCTGCGTTACTTGACGCCACCACTGTCTGCGTTCTGACGCCACCACTGTCTGCGTTACTTGACGCCACCACTGTCTGCGTATTGACGCCACCACTGTCTGCGTTACTGACCCACCACTGTCTGCGTTACTTGACACCACCACTGTCTGCGTTACTTAACGCCACCACTGTCTGCATTACTTGACGCCACCACCCTCTGCGTTACTTGACGCCACCACTGTCTGCGTTACCTGACATATACTACACTGGTGGTACCTCAGCACAGCTCAGCACTGCAGACTCACTCAGCACTGCAGACTCACTCAACACTGCAGACTCACTCAACACTGCAGACTCACTCAACACTGCAGACTCACTCACTACTGCATACTGACACTCAGCACTGCAGACTCTGATACACACACTGTATCGTATATTGACAACACGTTGCCCGTGCCGACACATCGTATGACAGGGTGATTCTGAGACAACCAGGTGGTCGAAGGTACTCTGACACACTGTTCACGTGTAACACCAGGTTGACAACAACAAGGTTGGTGTCCAGGACAACAACAGGTTGGTGTCCAGGACAACAACAGGTTGGTGTCCAGGACAACACAAGGTGGTGTCAGGACAACACAGGTTGGTGTCCAGGACAACAACAGATGGTGTCAGGACACAACAAGGTTGGTGTCCAGGACAACAACAGGTTGGTGTCCAGGACAACAACAGGTCTGGTGTCAGGACAACAACAAGGATGGTGTCAGGACACAACAAGGTTGGTGTCCAGGACAACAACAAGGTTGGTGTCCTTGACAACAACTGCTGGTGTCCTGGACAACACAAGTTGGTGTCCAGACAACAACAAGGTGGTGTCCAGGACAACAACAAGGTTGGTGTCCAGGACAACAACAAGGTGGTGTCCAGGACAGCAACAAGGTTGGTGTCCAGGACAACACAAGGTTGGTGTCCAGGACAACACAGGTTGGTGTCCAGGACAACAACAGGTTGGTGTCCAGGACAACAACAAGGTTGGTGTCCAGGACAACAACAAGGTTGGTGTCCAGGACAACAACAAGGTGGTGTCCAGGACAACAACAAGGTGGTGTCCAGGACAACAACAAGGTTGGTGTCCAGGACAACAACAAGGTGTGTGTCCAGGACAACAACAACAAGGTTGGTGTCCAGGACAACAACAAGGTTGGTGTCCAGGACAACAACAAGGTTGGTGTCCAGGACAACAACAAGGTTGGTGTCCAGGACAACAACAAGGTTGGTGTCCAGGACAACAACAAGGTTGGTGTCCAGGACAACACAAGGTTGGTGTCCAGGACAACAACAAGGCTTGGTGTCCAGGACAACAACAAGGTGGTGTCCAGGACAACCAACAGGTTGGTGTCCAGGACAACAACAAGGTTGGTGTCCAGGACAACAACAAGGTTGGTGTCCAGGACACAACAAGGTTGGTGTCCAGGACAACAACAAGGTTGGTGTCCAGGACAACAACAAGGTTGGTGTCCAGGACAACAACAAGGTTGGTGTCCAGGACAACAACAAGGTTGGTGTCCAGGACAACAACAAGGTTGGTGTCCAGGACAACAACAAGGTTGGTGTCCAGGACAACAACAAGGTGTGTGTCCAGGACAACAACAAGGTTGGTGTCCAGGACAACAACAGGTTGGTGTCCAGGACAACAACAAGGTTGGTGTCCAGGACAACAACAAGGTTGGTGTCCAGGACAACAACAAGGTTGGTGTCCAGGACAACAACAAGGTTGGTGTCCAGGACAACAACAAGGTTGGTGTCCAGGACAACAACAAGGTTGGTGTCCAGGACAACACCAAGGTTGGTGTCCAGGACAACAACAAGGTTGGTGTCCAGGACAACAACAAGGTTGGTGTCCAGGACAACAACAAGGTTGGTGTCCAGGACAACAACAAGGTTGGTGTCCAGGACAACAACAAGGTGGTGCCAGGACAATCAAGGTGGTCAGTTACAAATGTCCAGGCAATTACATGGTGTCAGGAAATGAAAGGCTTTGGTGTAGTGAGAGTGAGGTGAGGTCGAGGAGAAAGGTGGTGTCAGAACAAAAGGTGGTGTCAGGGGTGAAAAGGTGGTGTCGGGACAAAAAGGGTGAGAAAAGGTGGGTAGGAAAGAAGGTGGTGGGAATGAGTTGAGATGTCAGTGGAGAAGAGGTGAGTAGTGAGAAGGAAGAGGTTGGGTGGGGGAGTGAGAGTGAGAGGTGGGAGGAGAGGAGAGGTGGGAGATGAAGATGAGAGGTGGAGTGAGAGTGAGAGTGGAGAGAGGAAGGTGGAGGTGAGAGTGAGAGGTGGGAGTGGAGTGAGAGGTGGGAGGAGTGAGAGGTGGGAGATGAGAGTGAGAGGGGGGAGTGAGAGTGAGAGGTGGGAGAGTGAGAGTGAGAGGTGGGAGAGAGAAGTGAGTGAGGGGGTGGAGTAGAGTGAGAGGTGGGAGAGTGAGAGTGAGAGGTGGGGAGTGAGAGTGGAGGTGGGAGAGAGTGAGAGGTGGGAGTGAGGAGAGGTGGGAGAGGAAGTGAGAGGGAGTGAGTGAGAGTGGAGTGAGAGTGAGAGGTGGGAGAGTGAGAGTGAGAGGTGGGGAGTGAGAGTGAGAGGTGGGAGAGTGAGAGGAGGAGGTGAAGGTGAGAGTGTAGAGGTGGGAGAGTGAGAGGAGAGGTGGAGAGTGAGAGGAGAGGAGGTGATGAGAGGTGGGGATGAGTGAGAGGTGGGGAGGAGAGTGAGAGGTGGGAGAGTGAGGAGTGAGAGAGGTGTGAGAGGGAGAGTGAGACAGGTAGTGAGAGTGAGAGTGAGAGGGAGTGAGAGGCAGAGGGGGAACGTGGAGTGAGGAGGCAGCAGTGAACCGGTGGTGAGAGCGAGCAGTGACCAGGTAGTGAGAGGTCGAGAGCAGTGAACCGGAGTGAGAGGTCGGAGGTGAACCGGTAGTGAAGCGCGCAGTGAACCAGGAGTGAGAGCGCAGCAGTGAACCAGGTAGTGAGAGGCAGCGCAGTGAACCAGGTCAGTGAGAGGCAGAGCAGTGAACCAGGAGTGAGAGCGCGCAGTGAACCAGGCAGGAGAGCAGAGCAGTGAACCAGCAGTGAGAGCAGCAGCAGTGAACCAGGTAGTGAGAGGCAGCAGCAGTGAACCAGGAGTGAGAGGCAGCAGCAGTGAACCAGGCAGTGAGAGGCAGCAGCAGTGAACCAGGCAGTGAGAGGCAGCAGCAGTGAACCAGGAGTGAGAGGCAGAGCAGTGAACCAGGCAGTGAGAGGCAGCAGCAGTGAACCAGGCAGTGAGAGGCAGCAGCAGTGAACCAGGTAGTGAGAGGCAGCAGCAGTGAACCAGGTAGTGAGAGGCAGCAGCAGTGAACCAGGTAGTGAGAGGCAGCAGCAGTGAACCAGGTAGTGAGAGGCAGCAGCAGTGAACCAGGTAG
>WNWK01005795.1:32500-45000 GCA_009830355.1 Cherax destructor | reverse complement strand
CTCACCAGAGATATCTATCCCTCACCAGAGATATCTCTCACTCACCAGAGATATCTATCCCTCACCAGAGATATCTCTCACTCACCAGAGATATCTATCCATCACCAGAGATATCTATCCCTCACCAGAGATATCTATCCCTCACCAGAGATATCTATCCTCACCAGAGATATCTCTCCTCACCGGAATATCTATCCTCACCAGAGATATCTATCCCTCACCAGAGATATCTATCCCTCACCAGAGATATCTATCCCTCACCAGAGATATCTCTCACTCACCAGAGATATTTATCCCTCACCAGAGATATCTATCCCTCACCAGAGATATCTCTCACTCACCAGAGATATCTATCCCTCACTAGAGATATCTCTCACTCACCAGAGATATCTATCCCTCACCAGAGAGATATCTCTCACTCACCAGAGATATCTCTCACTCACCAGAGATATCTCTCACTCACCAGAGATATCTCTCACTCACCATAGATATCTATCCCTCACCAGAGATATCTCTCACTCACCAGAGATATCTATCCCTCACCAGAGAGATATCTCTCACTCACCAGAGATATCTCTCACTCACCAGAGATATCTCTCACTCACCAGAGATATCTCTCACTCACCAGAGATATCTCTCACTCACCAGAGATATCTCTCACTCACCAGAGATATCTATCCCTCACCAGAGAGATATCTCTCACTCACCAGAGATATCTCTCACTCACCAGAGATATCTCTCACTCACCAGAGATATCTCTCACTCACCAGAGATATCTATCCCTCACCAGAGAGATATCTCTCACTCACCAGAGATATCTCTCACTCACCAGAGATATCTCTCACAGATATCTCTTGTGAGTGTGAGAGATGTGTGCTATACAGTCTTCCAGCTGGTGTGGGGGTGAGTGCCATTGGCACTGTAGCACCGTGGCTCTGTGGCACTGTGGCACTCGACCTTGTTACTGTCGGTGGGGGAGGGAAGAGTAGGGAGGTGGGGGTAGGATATAGGGAGGGGGGAAGCAAGGAAGACGGGAGGGGGTGAGGGCAAGATCGATATACAACATACCTACACTCACTGGTGTATCCAACATACACTCACTGGTGTACCCAACATACCTACACTTACTGGTGTATCCAACATACATACACTTA
Source organism: Cherax destructor (assembly GCA_009830355.1). Lineage (NCBI taxonomy): Eukaryota > Metazoa > Arthropoda > Malacostraca > Decapoda > Parastacidae > Cherax > Cherax destructor. The sequence continues at coordinate 43,846 of WNWK01005795.1, read as the reverse complement.
CTGGTGTATCCAACATACCTACACTCACTGGTGTATCCAACATACATACACTTACTGGTGTATCCAACATACCTACACTCACTGGTGTATCCAACATACATACACTCACTGGTGTATCCAACATACCTACACTCACTGGTGTATCCAACATACCTACACTTACTGGTGTATCCAACATACATACACTTACTGGTGTATCCAACATACATACACTCACTGGTGTCTCCAACATACCTACACTCACTGGTGTATCCAACATACCTACACTTACTGGTGTATCCAACATACCTACACTACTGGTGTATCCAACATACTACACTCACTGGTGTATCCAACATACCTACACTCACTGGTGTATCCAACATACCTACACTTACTGGTGTATCCAACATACCTCACTCACTGGTGTATCAACATACATACACTCACTGGTGTATCAACATACCTACACTCACTGGTGTATCCAACATACCTACACTCACTGGTGTATCCAACATACCTACACTCACTGGTGTATCCAACATACATACACTACTGGTGTATCAACATACATACACTCACTGGTGTATCCAACATACCTACACTCACTGGTGTATCCAACATACATACACTCACTGGTGTATCCAACATACCTACACTCACTGGTGTATCCAACATACCTACACTCACTGGTGTATCCAACATACATACACTCACTGGTGTATCCAACATACCTACACTCACTGGTGTATCCAACATACATACACTCACTTGTGTATCCAACATACCTACACTCACTGGTGTATCCAACATACCTACACTCACTGGTGTATCCAACATACATACACTCACTGGTGTATCCAACATACCTACACTCACTGGTGTATCCAACATACATACACTCACTGGTGTATCCAACATACATACACTCACTGGTGTATCCAACATACATACACTCACTGGTGTATCCAACATACCTACACTCACTGGTGTATCCAACATACCTACACTCACTGGTGTATCCAACATACCTACACTCACTGGTGTATCCAACATACCTACACTCACTGGTGTATCCAACATACATACACTCACTGGTGTATCCAACATACATACACTCACTGGTGTATCCAACATACCTACACTCACTGGTGTATCCAACATACATACACTCACTGGTGTATCCAACATACCTACACTCACTGGTGTATCCAACATACCTACACTCACTGGTGTATCCAACATACATACACTCACTGGTGTATCCAACATACCTACACTCACTGGTGTATCCAACATACATACACTCACTGGTGTATCCAACATACATACACTCACTGGTGTATCCAACATACCTACACTCACTGGTGTATCCAACATACCTACACTCACTGGTGTATTCAACATACCTACACTCACTGGTGTATTCAACATACCTACACTCACTGGTGTATCCAACATACATACACTCACTGGTGTATCCAACATACCTACACTCACTGGTATATCCAACATACCTACACTCACTGGTGTATTCAACATACCTACACTCACTGGTGTATCCAACATACCTACACTCACTGGTGTATCCAACATACATACACTCACTGGTGTATCCAACATACACACACTGGTGTATCCAACATACATACACTCACTGGTGTATCCAACATACATACACTCACTGGTGTATCCAACATACATACACTCACTGGTGTATCCAACATACATACACTCACTGGTGTATCACAACATACACTAACACTCACTGGTGTATACAACATACTACACTCACTGGTGTATCAACATACATACACTCACTGGTGTATCCACATCATACTACCACTCCTGTGTATCCAACATACATACACTCACTGGTGTATCACAACATACACTCACTGGTGTATCAACATACTCACTCACTGGTGTATCAACATACTACCTCACTGGTGTATAAACAGCACTCACTGGTGTATTCACATACCTACACTCACTGGTGTATCCAACATACATACACTCACTGGTGTATTCCAACATACACATCACTGTGTATCATCAACCACTGGGTACCATACACTCACTGGTGTATTCAACATACTACACTCACTGGTGTATCCAACATACTACACTCACTGGTGTATCAACATTACATACACTCACTCGTGTATCAACATACACACACTGTGTATCAACATACACTCACTGGTGTATCCAACATACACTCACTGGTGTATCCAACATACATACACTCACTGGTGTATCCAACATACATACACTCACTGGTGTATAAACATACATACACACACTGGTATATACAACACCCTGGTCTAGTGTATGCTATAATGTGTATTATCTGGAGACAGTATCGAGGGTCCCCGCCCCCACGGCCAGGTCCCAGACCAGGTCTCCCGGTGTTGCCTCATCAGCCAGGCTGTTGGTGTTAGCATCGTTGAATCTAACATATGAACCACAGCCTGGCTGATCAGAAATTGCCTTGAGGAACGTATCAAGTACCCTCATGAAGATAGCCAGGGGTCTGTTGGTTTTCTTCGCCCCCTTTATGTATGAAGGGAGAGTCCTCATAAGTCTTTGTCCCTTTACACTTATTGAACTGTCTCTTAGTGCACTCATGGCACTCCTGAGGAAGTCTAGCACTGTCTACCAAGCCTCTTGCTTTCGCAGGAGTGATTTCGGTGTGGAGATTTGGGTCCAATCCCTCCAGAATTTTCAGTTCAAGGGACTTCAAACTTTCCCAGTAATTTACGTGTTTGACTGAGCTTACAGAGGTAGTGAAGGCTCTCTGCATATTCTCCAGCTCTGCAGTATCGCCTGCCTTACAAACGATCTGTTATCATGATTACCCTGGCATCTCTTGTTTTGAGGGTTCTTGTTATCCAGCCTCGAGGCTGTGATGACATCAGTGTTGTCATCCTTCAAAATGAAATCTTCTAATTTTTTCATTCTCAAGTCTTTTTCAGGTTAAACTTCTCTCAACTGAGTCGTTACGGTGTATTACAACCTTCATACCAGTTTTTATGTCTGTCCTCAAAGAACATCAAATTGCTGTCAGTGGCCCACTGGCAGTGTTGGTTTATATGTTGTGTGAGAGAGAGAGAGAGAGAGAGAGAGAGAGAGAGAGAGAGAGAGAGAGAGAGAGAGAGAGAGAGAGAGAGAGAGAGAGAGAGAGAGAGACTCAACGTACATCATCAATATAAAAAACAGCTGACAGCTCAGACATTTAATCAGTCCGGCAAAATTAATGTGGAGAGTAAATCAACAGTGAGAGTTTCTGAAGACTGGAAGATATCAGGTGACTTGTGTAGCTTCACCAGTACACTCACCAGGTCACTCGCCAGTACACTCACCAGGTCACCCGCCAGTACACTCACCAGGTCACTCACCAGTACACTCACCAGGTCACTCACCAGTACACTCACCAGGTCACTCGCCAGTACACTCACCAGGTCACTCGCCAGTACACTCACCAGGTCACTCGCCAGTACACTCACCAGGTCACTCGCCAGTACACTCACCAGGTCACTCGCCAGTACACTCACCAGGTCACTCATCAGGTCACTCACCAGGTCACTCGCCAGTACACTCACTAGGTCACTTACCAGGTCACTCACCAGTACACCCATCAGGTCACCAGTACACACACCAGGTCACCAGTACACACATCAGGTCACCAGTACACACACCAGGTCACTAGTACACACATCAAGTCACCAGTACACACATCAGGTCATCAGTACAAACATCAGGTCACCAGTACGCACATTCAGGTCACCAGTACATACACCAGGTCACCTGTACACCAACAAGGTCACCAGTACACACATCAGGTCACCAGTACACGCAACAAGTCTCCAGTACATACACCAGGTCACTAGTACACACCAGGTCACCAGTACACACCAGGTCACCAGTACACACCAGGCCACCAGGTCACAGTAATCTTGATCCTCGACTCCACCGCCAGGTCACAGTAATCTTGATCCTCGACTCCACCGCCAGGTCACAGTAATCTTGATCCTCGCCTCCACCGCCAGGTCACTGTAATCTTGATCCTCGCCTCCACCGCCCGGTCACAGTAATCTTGATCCTCGCCTTCACCGCCAGGTCACAGTAATCTTGATCCTCGCCTCCACCGCCAGGTCACAGTAATCTTGATCCTCGCCTCCACCGCTAGGTCACAGTAATCTTAATCCTCGCCTCCACCGCCAGGTCACAGTAATCTTGATCCTCGATTTCACCGCTGGTCACTGTAATCTTGATCCTCGCCTCCACCGCCAGGTCACAGTAATCTTGATCCTCGCCTCCACCGCCAGGTCACAGTAATCTTGATCCTCGCCTCCACCGCCAGGTCACAGTAATCTTGATCCTCGCCTCCACCGCCAGGTCACAGTAATCTTGATCCTCGCCTCCACCGCCAGGTCACAGTAATCTTGATCCTCGCCTTCACCGCCAGGTCACAGTAATCTTGATCCTCGCCTCCACCGCCAGGTCACAGTAATCTTGATCCTCGCCTCCACCGCCAGGTCACAGTAATCTTGATCCTCGCCTTCACCGCCAGGTCACAGTAATCTTGATCCTCGCCTCCACCGCCAGGTCACAGTAATCTTGATCCTCGCCTCCACCGCCAGGTCACAGTAATCTTGATCCTCGCCTCCACCGCCAGGTCACAGTAATCTTGATCCTCGCCTCCACCGCCAGGTCACAGTAATCTTGATCCTCGCCTCCACCGCCAGGTCACAGTAATCTTGATCCTCGCCTTCACCGCCCGGTCACAGTAATCTTGATCCTCGCCTTCACCGCCAGGTCACAGTAATCTTGATCCTCGCCTTCACCGCCAGGTCACAGTAATCTTGATCCTCGCCTTCACCGCCCGGTCACTGAGCCAGAATCTTCAAGCTGACCAACAACGCTCATCGACCCGTCTTCAACGAATGAAGAACCTTCAGAAGATTTCTCTGCTCCTGAAGGCAAAAATTTGACCTCAGTACTCCGCTCATGATGACTGAGATGATGACTGGCATCGTTGGGAAGGCAGGCAGGAGTGAACCAGCTTCCGATACACAAGTAACCCACACGTAGCAGGAGCTTGCGACGATGTGTCGGTCCGACTTGGACTATTTACAAGTCAAGCTAACACAAAGGAGTGAGGGAGGTGGTATATATAGGCGAGGGGGACTGGGACAGGACAAGGAGAGGAAGAAAAACAAAAGTAATGATAGTGGTGATAGTGGTAATGCTGGTAGTGGAAGTGGTAGTAGGAGATCCTGGTCTTTGGAACTTCTTCTCAGCTACTCTCAGCGGGGACTGGAAGAGCCATGGCTGATGCCCAAGGCCATGCCTTCAAGGAGTGGCACCTGAGTGGCAACTTAGGGAGAGGATCATATGTATGGGCTTCGATACCACCGCTGCTGACACATGAGCAGTCACTGACACATTCATCTTGCTGGAACAAAATGTGGATAAAGAATTAATACGTCCCTTCACTTCTCAGGTGCTGGAGATTGTACTGGAGACAGCGTTGTCGTCCTCTCAGTGGCCCTTTTGTTGGATCTCCTTTCCTAACACTGTCAACAGCAATGGTCCTTCAGTGATAAATAGTCTTTCGCTACTGCCGTATATGAGGAACCAGCAACTCCATAGTTTGACGTGGTCATCCAGTTTGCGAGGACTTAGATGGAGGGAATTTACCCAGGGGACAATTATCGTGATATAGTGGAGACCAAAGTCAACATACTGGGTGGCGTCCTGCATCGTGGAATTGGATTCTGTGCTTCTGGAGGATTGCACAGCACAAGAATTCAAAGTTTGGATGTTTGGAACTCAGCTCAAGGTGTCGGGGTACAGGAGGAAGATGAAGTGAAAACAATCTCTAAATTTTTTTTTTTGCAAAACGGAGCTCAATTCGAAGCACCAACTCTGCACGTTGCGCATGATGATGATCAAGACACATGTGCAACAGTTGGGTATCTTTATTGTTGCACATGTGTCTTAACCATCAAATATTTTATATTTTATACCATTTTTAACATACCTTGCGCATGACCTCACCTTCATGAATCTGTCAGTCATCTTTGGTACCTGAGCGAAAAGCTGGCGCCCCTCGCTTATTTCTTGACGACTCTCTTCCTACTGAAGTAAGGAGTTAGTGAACACCATGAAAGAGAACATCTGAGAATATCATGAAGCCCTCAGAGTCGTTGTCACGGACACCATCAAGGACGATACTAGTTCCTCACCTTTTTAGTGGTCATTCAGGTGACGTCAGCATCCTCAGCTCCACAAATAAAGCACAGGTTAGGTTAGGTAAGGTTCGTCAGGAAACAGGACAAGTGTTTCCTGACGCGGGGTCAGATGATGACCCGCCGTTGGAGCTTTTGGTCATCTGACCGAGGCCTTCCGCTGGCTTAAAGCACAGCAAGAGTATCACCAAGACTTTACCCACATTACCAATGATGCTGAAGGTTGAACATGGGACACCATGTAGCACAGTTGTGACGTCAGTGTTTGGTAGCCACCTTAGTGATTGTTTACATTATCTACACTGTTTATGCTCTTCGCTTTGTCTACATTGTTTACATTATTTACAGTACTTACATTATTTACATTGTTTGTATTTACATTGTTTACATTTACACTGCATTATATTTTTTTAATTTACATTGTTTGCATTTACATTGTTTACATTACATTATTTGCATTTACATTGTTTACATTACATTATTTGCATTTACATTGTTTACATTACATTATTTCCATCTACATTACATTGCTTGCATTTACATTGTTTACATTTACATTGTTTACATTTACATTGTTTACATTACATTATTTCATCTACATTACATTGCTTGCATTTACATTGTTTACATTTGCATTGTTTACATTACATTATTTCAATTTTTACATTACATTATTTACATTGTTTACATTTACATTACATTGTCTGCATTTACATTGTTTACATTTACATTGTTTACATTTACATTGTTTACATTTACATTGTTTACATTTACATTGTTTACATTTACATTGTTTACATTTACATTGTTTACATTTACATTGTTTACATTTACATTGTTTACATTTACATTGTTCTTCATTGTTACATATGTTTAATTTACATTGTTTACATTTACATTGTTTACATTACATTGTTTACATTTACAATGTTGCTGAATCATCTTACACTTGTTTGCTTACATCATCTTCAGACTGGTTTACATTTACGACTGGTTTCTTGACATCATCCTTCAAGACTGGTTTGACATCATCTTCACACTGGTTTATCATCTTCAAGATGGTTGCTGACATCATCCTTACTGTTCTGACATCATCTTCAAGACTGGTTGCTATTACAGTCATCTTCAAGACTGGTTGCTGACATCATGTCATTACAAGACTGGTTGCTGACATCATCCTTCAAGACTGGTTGCTGACATCATCCTTCAAGACTGGTTGCTGACATCATCCTTCACGACTGGTTGCTGACATCATCCTTCAAGACTGGTTGCTGACATCATCCTTCAAGACTGGTTGCTGACATCATCCTTCAAGACTGGTTGCTGATATCATCCTTCAAGACTGGTTGCTGACATCATCCTTCACGACTGGTTGCTGACATCATCCTTCAAGACTGGTTGCTGACATCATCCTTCAAGACTGGTTGCTGACATCATCCTTCACGACTGGTTGCTGACATCATCCTTCAAGACTGGTTGCTGACATCATCCTTCACGACTGGTTGCTGACATCATCCTTCAAGACTGGTTGCTGACATCATCCTTCAAGACTGGTTGCTGACATCATCCTTCACGACTGGTTGCTGACATCATCCTTCAAGACTGGTTGCTGACATCATCCTTCACGACTGGTTGCTGACATCATCCTTCAAGACTGGTTGCTGACATCATCCTTCAAGACTGGTTGCTGACATCATCCTTCACGACTGGTTGCTGACATCATCCTTCAAGACTGGTTGCTGACATCATCCTTCAAGACTGGTTGCTGACATCATCCTTCAAGACTGGTTGCTGACATCATCCTTCAAGACTGGTTGCTGACATCATCCTTCAAGACTGGTTGCTGACATCATCCTTCAAGACTGGTTGCTGACATCATCCTTCAAGACTGGTTGCTGACATCATCCTTCAAGACTGGTTGCTGACATCATCCTTCACGACTGGTTGCTGACATCATCCTTCAAGACTGGTTGCTGACATCATCCTTCACGACTGGTTGCTGACATCATCCTTCAAGACTGGTTGCTGACATCATCCTTCAAGACTGGTTGCTGACATCATCCTTCAAGACTGGTTGCTGACATCATCCTTCACGACTGGTTGCTGACATCATCCTTCAAGACTGGTTGCTGATATCATCCTTCAAGACTGGTTGCTGACATCATCCTTCAAGACTGGTTGCTGACATCATCCTTCAAGACTGGTTGCTGACATCATCCTTCAAGACTGGTTGCTGACATCATCCTTCACGACTGGTTGCTGACATCATCCTTCAAGACTGGTTGCTGACATCATCCTTCAAGACTGGTTGCTGACATCATCCTTCAAGACTGGTTGCTGACATCATCCTTCAAGACTGGTTGCTGACATCATCCTTCAAGACTGGTTGCTGACATCATCCTTCACGACTGGTTGCTGACATCATCCTTCAAGACTGGTTGCTGACATCATCCTTCAAGACTGGTTGCTGACATCATCCTTCAAGACTGGTTGCTGACATCATCCTTCAAGACTGGTTGCTGACATCATCCTTCAAGACTGGTTGCTGACATCATCCTTCACGACTGGTTGCTGACATCATCCTTCAAGACTGGTTGCTGACATCATCCTTCAAGACTGGTTGCTGACATCATCCTTCACGACTGGTTGCTGACATCATCCTTCAAGACTGGTTGCTGACATCATCCTTCAAGACTGGTTGCTGACATCATCCTTCAAGACTGGTTGCTGACATCATCCTTCACGACTATTTGCTGACATCATCCTTCAAGACTGGTTGCTGACATCATCCTTCAAGACTGGTTGCTGACATCATCCTTCAAGACTGGTTGCTGACATCATCCTTCACGACTGGTTGCTGACATCATCCTTCAAGACTGGTTGCTGACATCATCCTTCAAGACTGGTTGCTGACATCATCCTTCAAGACTGGTTGCTGACATCATCCTTCAAGACTGGTTACTGACATCATCCTTCAAGACTGGTTGCTGACATCATCCTTCAAGACTGGTTGCTGACATCATCCTTCACGACTGGTTGCTGACATCATCCTTCACGACTGGTTGCTGACATCATCCTTCACGACTGGTTGCTGACATCATCCTTCACGACTGGTTGCTGACATCATCCTTCAAGACTGGTTGCTGACATCATCCTTCACGACTGGTTGCTGACATCATCCTTCACGACTGGTTGCTGACATCATCCTTCACGACTGGTTGCTGACATCACTGAAGTCGTCGAGAAAACAAGAATAGATTTAATTTCATTTTATGATTCAGTGTCAGACTTCAGGAATATCGCCAACGTGTTGAGGGAGATAAGAAGATTAGGAGTGACTGAATTCTCGTATCATCAAGGTATCTGCCGCCCCTTGATGGTAACCATCAAGGTATCTGCCGCCCCTTGATGATAACCATCAAGGTATCTGCCGCCCCTTGATGATAACCATCAAGGTATCTGCCGCCCCTTGATGATAACCATCAAGGTATCTGCCGCCCCTTGATGATAACCATCAAGGTATCTGCCGCCCCTTGATGATAACCATCAAGGTATCTGCCGCCCCTTGATGATAACCATCAAGGTATCTGCCGCCCCTTGATGATAACCATCAAGGTATCTGCCGCCCCTTGATGGTAACCATCAAGGTATCCTCCCCCCCCCCGGCGACCCTTGATGGGGTTAAGAAAACAGACAAACTAAGGGTCACGTCTGGCAGACCTGAGCGGCTTGGAAGGCGTCTTGGAGGTCAGGTCACGTAGCTTGGCTGTAGATAACACGACGGTTGCTGATTCCTCTGTTTATCAGTGGCACTGCGTGAGGCTTCCAGGGTGCCAGGGTGCCACCGCACCTTGTCTGTGTATCTGTTGTCTGTCAGTGTGTGTGTCATTGCCGGCTCTCTTGTTGCGTTTATCTTGTATGAGTTCCTGTCTGTACACGCTCTAACACCCGCCCACCCGCCCACAAGCCCTCCTACCCTCCCACCCGCCCACAAGCCCTCCTACCCTCCCACCCGCCCACAAGCCCTCCTACCCTCGCACCCGCCCAAACGCCCACAAGCCCTTCTACCCTCCCACCCGCCCACAAGCCCTCCTACCCTCGCACCCGCCCACAAGCCCTCCTACCCTCCCACCCGCCCACACGCCCACAAGCCCTTCTACCCTCCCACCCGCCCACAAGCCCTCCTACCCTCCCACCCGCCCACAAGCCCAACGCCCCTCCCTACCCGCCCACAAGCCCTCTACCTCCACCCGCCCACAAGCCCTCCTACCCTCCCACCCGCCCACAAGCCCTCCTCCTCCCACCGCCCACAAGCCCTCCTACCCTCCACCCGCCCACAAGCCATCCTACCTCCCACCCGCCCACAAGCCCTCCTACCCTCCAACCGCCCACAAGCTCCTCCTCACCCGCCCACAAGCCCTCCTACCTCCCACCCGCCCACAAGCCTCCTCCACCCGCCCACAAGCCCTCCTACCCTCCCACCCGCCCACAAGCCCTCCTACCCTCCCACCGCCCACAAGCCTCCTACCCTCCCACCGCCCACAAGCCCTCCTACCCTCCCACCCGCCCACAAGCCTCCTACCCTCCCACCCGTCAACAAGCCCTCCTAAACAAGCCTCTAAACACAAACCTCCCACAAGCCCTCCTACCTAACACCGCCCACAAGCCCTCCTACCCTAACACCCGCCCTCAAGCCTTCCTACCCTCCCACTCAGTTAAATCCCCCAGGTGAGGTTACAGGGGAGAGGGGAAGGGGTGGGGAGGGGAGGGGAGGGGAAGGGGAGGGGAGGAAGGGGGAGGGGAAGGGGAGGGGGAGGGAAGGGGGAGGGGTAGCACCAACAAACTCACACTGTGAAAATTAAAGTTTGAAAGTCTTGGCAGACATTGTAAGGAACCTGTGAGCTGCAGCAGCAGCAGCAGCAGCAGCAGCAGCAGCAGCAGGAAGAAGAGGAGGAGGAGCAGGAGAAAGAGGAGGAGGAGGAAGAGGAAGAGGAGGAAGAAGAAGAGGAGGAGGAGGAGGAGGAAGAAGAAGAGGAGGAAGAAGAAGAGGAAGAGGAGGAGGAGGAAAAAGAAGAGGAGGAGGAGGAGGAGGAAGAAGAAGAGGAGGAGG
>WNWK01005795.1:0-17500 GCA_009830355.1 Cherax destructor | reverse complement strand
TACTGTCTCCCACCATTAATGGCCCTAAATCGCAGCGCCACTAGACGCCATCAGGGCCAGATCTGAACTGACTATCAACTAAGGGTTTGGAGGTCTCCCTCCCTCCCTTAGCTCATCCTTCTTATCACTTAAAGACTCCCTCCATCCCTCCCTTCCTCCTCTTTTCCTTCTAGCCTCCCCTTCCCTCTTAAGTACCTTCACCTGTCCCCACACACCTTAAACCATTCTTCTCTCTCACCATTACCTGGGCGTCAGGAGACACGCCACTCATTACCAGGTATACAGGTAAAGCTGGGTGTATGTCGGTGTATATCACTGCTGGCAGAGGTGGGTGTATGGTTGTGTATAGCATTGTGTTACATCTGCACTTGTGTCACGTCTCGTCTGCACGTGTGTCACGTCTGCACGTGTGTCACGTCTGCACGTGTGTCACGTCTGCACGTGTGTCACGTCTGCACGTGTGTCACGTCTGCACGTGTGTCACATCTGATAGCAGAATGAGTGGATTCTTGCAACTCTCCTGTTGACCTTCATCAAGTTACAGGTATATATTTATTTTCTGTTGTCTCCCTCTGTGTATGTGTGTGTGTGTACTCACCAAATTGTCGTTTCAGGTGTCGAGTCATAGCTCCTGGCCCCGCCTCTTCACTGGTCGCTACTAGGTCCACTCTCTCCCTGCTCCATGAGCTTTATCATACCTATTCTTAAAGCTATGTATGGATCCTGCCTCCATTACATCACTCTCCAGACTGTTCCACTTCCTGACAACTCTTTGGCTGAAGAAGTACTTCCTAACATCCCTAACATAAAGCTCATGTAGCAGGGAGAAAGTGGACCTAGTAGCGACCAGCAAAGAGGTGGGGCCAGGAGCTATGAATCGACCCCTGAAACCACAACTAGGCGAGTACATTAACACACACAACACGAAGGACAATAACTCCGCCTTAAAGCGAGACTCACCTGCTCCCGTCTGTAATTACCACGACTTAACACCTGTGCGGCCAGTAATCACCTTGACGTGACACCTGTGTCAGCCTGTAATCTACCAGGTGCTCCTGTGATCTTCTCAGTGTCATGACAAGTGGTGTCACGACACGAGAGGTGGACAACCAGTGACAAACGTGTGTCATTGGCCTCCTCTTTCAGGAAAATTGAATACATCATAACTGTGCTTTGGCTCTATTTTATGTGATAGACAGTGGGAACATCTAGAGTGCTTGGTAGCCATGTTCTGTGTGGTCACCCAGAGTGCGTTGGTAGCCATGTTCTGTGTGATGGTCACCCAGAGTGCGTTGGTAGCCATGTTCTGTGTGGTCACCCAGAGTGCGTTGGTAGCCATGTTCTGTGTGGTCACCCAGAGTGCGTTGATAGCCATGTTCTGTGTGGTCACCCAGAGTGCGTTGGTAGCCATGTTCTGTGTGATGGTCACCCAGAGTGCGTTGGTAGCCATGTTCTGTGTGGTCACCCAGAGTGCGTTGGTAGCCATGTTTTGTGTGGTCACCCAGAGTGCGTTGATAGCCATGTTCTGTGTGGTCACCCAGAGTGCGTTGGTAGCCATGTTCTGTGTGATCACCCAGAGTGCGTTGGTAGCCATGTTCTGCGTGGTCACCCAGAGTGCGTTGGTAGCCATGTTCTGCGTGGTCACCCAGAGTGCGTTGATAGCCATGTTCTGTGTGGTCACCCAGAGTGCGTTGGTAGCCATGTTCTGCGTGGTCACCCAGAGTGCGTTGGTAGCCATGTTCTGTGTGGTCACCCAGAGTGCGTTGATAGCCATGCTCTGTGTGATCACCTAGAGTGCGTTGATAGCCATGTTCTGTGTGGTCACCCAGAGTGCGTTGGTAGCCATGTTCTGTGTGATGGTCACAGAGAGTGTGTTGGTAGCCATGTTCTGTGTGATGGTCACATAGAGTGTGTTGGTAGCCATGTTCTGTGTGATGGTCACATAGAGTGTGTTCGTAGCCATGTTCTGTGTGATGGTCACACAGAGTGTGTTGGTAGCCATGTTCTGTGTGATGGTCACACAGAGTGTGTTGGTAGACATGTTCTGTGTGATGGTCACATAGAGTGTGTTGGTAGCCATGTTCTGTGTGATGGTCACATAGAGTGTGTTGGTAGCCATGTTCTGTGTGCTGGTAACATAGAGTGTGTTGGTAGCCATGTTCTGTGTGATGGTCACAGAAGTGTGTTGGTAGCCATGTTCTGTGTGATGGTCACATAGAGTGTGTTGGTAGCCATGTTCTGTGTGATTGTCACAGAGAGTGTGTTGGAAGCCATGTTCTGTATGATGGTCACATAGAGTGTGTTGGTAGCCATGTTCTGTGTGATGGTCACATAGAGTGTGTTGGTAGCCATGTCCTGTGTGCTGGTCACATAGAGTGTGTTGGTAGCCATGTTCTGTGTGATGGTCACATAGAGTGTGTTGGTAGCCATGTTCTGTGTGATGGTCACATAGAGTGTGTTGGTAGCCATGTTCTGTGTGATGGTCACATAGAGTGTGTTGGTAGCCATGTTCTGTGTGATGGTCACATAGAGTGTGTTGGTAGCCATGTTCTGTGTGATGGTCACACAGAGTGTGTTGGTAGCCATGTTCTGTGTGATGGTCACACAGAGGGAACAATAGTTTGTTATGTTACCATGTCATGTTCTGCCACGCAGGATGGTGTTCATACAAGGTGCTGAATGTCAGAGTTGGGAGACTTCAGTAGTGTCATCCTGAGCTGGTAGACTTCAGTAGTTTCAACCTGAGCTGGTAGACTTCAGTAGTGTCATCCTGAGCTGGTAGACTTCAGTAGTGTCAACCTAGAGCTGGTAGACTTCAGTAGTGTTATCCTGAGCTGGTAGACTTCAGTAGTGTGTCAACCTGAGCTGGTAGACTTCAGTAGTGTCATCCTGAGCTGGTAGACTTCAGTAGTGTCAACCTGAGCTGGTAGACTTCAGTAGTGTCAACCTGAGCTGGTAGACTTCAGTAGTGTCAACCTGAGCTGGTAGACTTCAGTAGTGTTATCCTGAGCTGGTAGACTTCAGTAGTGTCAACCTGAGCTGGTAGACTTCAGTAGTGTCAACCTGAGCTGGTAGACTTCAGTAGTGTCAACCTGAGCTGGTAGACTTCAGTAGTGTCATCCTGAGCTGGTAGACTTCAGTAGTGTCAACCTGAGCTGGTAGACTTCAGTAGAGCGTTGAGGATATCATCAAGTACTCCATCAAGGTTCACCAGCTACGACAGCATCAAAGGGTTCCCCTCCAGCAGAACTGGAGTCACTATCACTTGACCCTGGTTGTACCTGCAGTCCTGCTGGAAACCTTGAGGACACAGACCACTGTGTCCTCCATAATAAATCCTCACAGCAGACACGTGACTCACAGATTAACTCTCAAACCACATTAATTCTACAACCACCAAAATAATAAAACAATAATGAAAAAAAAGGTCACGAAATGATAACAATTATTCATTTACAAAAGACGTTTCGTTTATGCTAAAAGATTTCGTGTGTGAGAGATATCACCTCGGCCCCTGAGGTGTGTGTCGGTTGTCATTAGTAACACACATGTACGCAGAAAAACTTCAGTGGTCTAGGGAAGTTACTGGCCCTCTCTGGATGGCCAGCTCTCTGTGACTTCCGGGAAGTGATTGTGGCAGTGAGGATGTCAGAGTGGGCGATATTTAGTGTCACTGTGGATGATGTACGAGGCTAAAGAACAGTAGAGGTTGGCCCCCCTGTGTGTGTCAAGGAATGTAGTAGTGTGTTAGTGGTGGTTGTGGCACCCCTGTGTGTGTCAAGGAATGTAGCAGTGTGTTAGTGGTGGTTGTGGCACCCCTGTGTGTGTCAAGGAATGTAGCAGTGTGTTAGTGGTGGTTGTGGCACCCCTGTGTGTGTCAAGGAATGTAGCAGTGTGTTAGTGGTAGTTGTGGCACCCCTGTGTGTGTCAAGGAATGTAGCAGTGTGTTAGTGGTGGTTGTGGCACCCCTGTGTGTGTCAAGGAATGTAGCAGTGTGTTAGTGGTAGTTGTGGCACCCCTGTGTGTGTCAAGGAATGTAGCAGTGTGTTAGTGGTGGTTGTGGCACCCCTGTGTGTGTCAAGGAATGTAGCAGTGTGTTAGTGGTAGTTGTGGCACCCCTGTGTGTGTCAAGGAATGTAGCAGTGTGTTAGTGGTGGTTGTGGCACCCTGTGTGTGTCAAGGAATGTAGCAGTGTGTTAGTAGTGGTTGTGGCACCCCTGTGTGTGTCAAGGAATGTAGCAGTGTGTTAGTGGTAGTTGTGGCACCCTGTGTGTGTCAAGGAATGTAGCAGTGTGTTTGGTGGTTGTGGCCCTTGTGTCAAGGAATGTGGCATGTTAGTGGTGGTTGTGGCACCCTGTGTGTGTCAAGGAATGTAGCAGTGTGTTAGTGTGTTGTGGCACCTGTGTGTGTCAGGATGTAGAGTGTGTTGTGTGGTTGTGCACCCTGTGTGTCAAGGAATGTAGCAGTGTGTTAGTGGTGGTTGTGGCACCCTGTGTGTGTCAAGGAATGTAGCAGTGTGTTAGTGGTGGTTGTGGCACCCCTGTGTGTGTCAAGGAATGTAGCAGTGTGTTAGTGGTAGTTGTGGCACCCCTGTGTGTGTCAAGGAATGTAGCAGTGTGTTAGTGGTGGTTGTGGCACCCCTGTGTGTGTCAAGGAATGTAGAAGTGTGTTAGTGGTGGTTGTGGCACCCTGTGTGTGTCAAGGAATGTAGCAGTGTGTTAGTGGTGGTTGTGGCACCCTGTGTGTGTCAAGGTAATGTAGCAGTGTTAGTGTGGTTGTGGCCCCCTGTGTGTGTCAAGGAATGTAGCAGTGTTAGTGATGGTTGTGGCACCCCTGTGTGTGTCAAGGAATGTAGCAGTGTTAGTGATGGTTGTGGCACCCTGTGTGTGTCAAGGAATGTAGCAGTGTGTTAGTGGTGGTTGTGGCACCCCTGTGTGTGTCAAGGAATGTAGTAGTGTGTAGTGGTGGTTGTGGCACCCTGTGTGTCAGGAAGTAGCAGTGTTAGTGGTAGTTGTGCAACCCTTGTGTGTCAAGGAATGTAGCAGTGTTAGTGATGGTTGTGGCCCCTGTGTGTCAAGGAATGAGCAGTGTTAGTGATGTTGTGCCCCCTGTGTGTCAAGGAATGTAGCAGTGTTAGTGATAGTTGTGGCCCCTGTGTGTGTCAAGGAATGTAGCAGTGTGTGTGGTTGTGGCACCTGTGTGTGTCAAGGAATGTAGCAGTGTGTTAGTGGTTGTTGTGCACCCTGTGTGTGTCAAGGAATGTAGCAGTGTGTTAGTGGTAGTTGTGGCACCCCTGTGTGTGTCAAGGAAGTAGCAGTGTGTTAGTGGTGGTGTGGCACCCCTGGTGTGTCAAGGAATGTAGCAGTGTTTAGTGGTGGTTGTGCCCCTGTGTGTCAAGGAATGTAGCAGTGTGTTAGTGTGTTGTGGCACCCCTGTGTTGTCAAGAATGTAGCAGTGTTTAGTGTGTTGTGCCCTGTGTGTCAAGGAATGTAGCAGTGTGTTAGTGTGGTTGTGGCACCCCTGTGTGTGTGTCAAGGAATGTAGTAGTGTGTTAGTGGTGGTTGTGGCACCCCTGTGTGTGTCAAGGTATGTAGTAGTGTGTTTGTGGTGGTTGTGGCACCCCTGTGTGTGTCAAAGAATGTAGCAGTGTGTTAGTGGTGGTTGTGGCACCCCTGTGTGTGTCAAGGAATGTAGCAGTGTGTTAGTAGTGGTTGTGGCACCCCTGGGTGTGTCAAGGAATGTAGTAGTGTGTTATTGGTGGTTGTGGCACCCCTGTGTGTGTCAAGGAATGTAGCAGTGTGTTAGTGGTGGTTGTGGCACCAGCTGTGCCAGGTACAGCAACACAGGGACACGCCAGCTTAACCTTTCTTAAATATTAACAACATTTAACCACACCATTACTTACATCACACTGGTGATGCCACATAACCAGGTTGCACTCTATAGTACTCGGCACACGCAGTGGGAGTGCAGGCTAGCTGTGTTTCCTGTCAGGCTAGCTGTGTTTCCTGTCAGGCTAGCTGTGTTTCCTGTCAGGCTAGTTGTGTTTCCTGTCAGGCTAGCTGTGTTTCCTGTCAGGCTAGCTGTGTTTCCTGTATTGCTAGCTGTGTTTCCTGTCAGGCTAGCTGTGTTTCCTGTCTGGCTAGCTGTGTTTCCTGTCAGGCTAGCTGTGTTTCCTGTCAGGCTAGCTATGTTTCCTGTCTGGCTAGCTGTGTTTCCTGTCAGGCTAGCTGTGTTTCCTGTCAGACTAGCTGTGTTTCCTGTCAGGCTAGCTGTGTTTCCTGTCAGACTAGCTGTGTTTCCTGTCAGACTAGCTGTGTTTCCTGTCAGACTAGCTGTGTTTCCTGTCAGACTAGCTGTGCTTCCTGTCAGGCTAGCTGTGCTTCCTGTCAGACTAGCTGTGTTTCCTGTCAGGTTCCATGACGTAACGTGCCAGCCTCAGCAGGGAAGACTTCAGTAAGGTGATCAGAATATCGTTGAGCATTTCACTCTGCGTTCAGTAGATTAACGATATTCCCAACGCCCGGAAGATTTCCATACCTCGTAATGTGAGACTCATTCTATGTGATGGTGCATGACAACCATTCTATGTGATGGTGTATGACAACCATCCTGTGTGATGGTGTATAAGAAATATCCTGTGTAAAGTCCGTCTTAGGTACAGTGCCACAGCCCACACAGTGCCTGGATCACAGACAGTAGTCACTGGAGGTCAACTCCAGTAATTGATATCAAGAACGCTTCCCCAGCATGAAGACATCTCTTCCTCCTCCTTTTTTTCGTCCCCTTCTTCTTCCTCCTCCTACTGTGCCCCTCCCACCTTACCCATGAAATGCGCTTTCCTATAAAACAATATGCTTTATAAAGCTGCCCACATGCATTAACAGAAGCGGGAGCTAAACTGTCTTAAAGTTATTGTTTTAAACTATTTCAGATGCGCCACAACTGTTTCTTGTCCTCAAAGATGCCTGTGATGTGACACCTACACACGACACACACACGACACACACACACACACGACACACACACACGACACACGCACTCAGACGTATATACACGCACACAAACACATGTGCATCTCTTCTTGTCAAATATTCTTGGATATGATGAAGGAGGAACAAGGGGGGCTGGAACATGAAACCCCCCACACAGTGTGGGGATCCCACACTCACATCTACATCCCCCATCATTCTTACCCAAATATTGAATGCCGCTAGTATTTTTATTGTGTCACGTTCATCACTCTCACCATAATTCACTATCATACCAACATTATAAGTGCTTATGAGTATTTATTGTCGTTGTAGTCAGCAGCAGCAGCACCTGCTGACTACAACTGCTAACATTACTACTACTACCATCACTACTGCTACTACTACTACTACTGAAACGTCACCACCAATTCTAAAACCACAAGTACCAACACCACCACACTAGCCCACCAAATCCACCACTAATTTAACTCCTGCCATGATAACACCAAATCCATCACCAAAACGATAACACAGCCACCACCATCCAACCAACAACATTAATGTCAGTCATATTAAATTCTCACAGATCATACCACCATCCACCCACCAACATCCAACCACCATCACCACCACCACCACCACCATCGATAGCACTACTAACACAGTCTCTCTCTCCCACACAGTGTCGCTACAAGCGGTGGGTCTGGTGTTGTATCCACTGGGTCTCGGGTCTCCCTTCGCAAGGTTGCAGTGTGGCGAGGCAGCCACAGTGTATGCCTCAGGGAGCTGTGAACTAGGGTATGCCTACATGCTGGCGTTAGTAGCCACTGCCCTGGCCGCCTACTGCCCAGTGCTAGCCAGGCTAGTCACTTATAAGGACTACACAGACTACTGGTCCAACCTCAATTATATGTGATGATCTCAGCGTTGGTGGAACAGTGAACAAGAGGGAAAAGAAAAAGATGTGCGAGTTTCAACGGATTTCTTGTTCCAGGAACTGATGAAGGAAAGGTCCTTGTTCCAGGAACTGATCAAGGAAAGGTCTTTGTTCCAGGAACTGAGGAAGGAAAGGTCCTTGTTCCAGGAACTGATGAAGGAAAGGTCCTTGTTCCAGGAACTGATGAAGGAAAGGTCCTTGTTCCAGGAACTGATGAAGGAAAGGTCTTTGTTCCAGGAACTGAGAAAGAAAAGGTTCTTGTTCCAGGAACTGATCAAGGAAAGGTCTTTGTTCCAGGATCTGAGAAAGAAAAGGTTCTTGTTCCAGGAACTGAGGAAGGAAAGGTCCTTGTTCCAGGAACTGAGGAAGGAAAGATCCTTGTTCCAGGAACTGAGGAAGGAAGGGTTCTTGTTCCCAAAAATCGAGAAACAGAATATTTGTTCTATTAAGAACTGAAGTGCCGTGTTTCAGAAATGCAGTACCTGAACTTTCTTGTTCCAGTAACATACGGGACGCTAGCCACTTTCCAGGAAAGTACGTACGCGAGTTACCTGCTCCAGGATACCAGGGGATGGGAGACAAAAGTAACGTGTTCCTAGCAATTAAAAGTAACTCAAGTCTTTTAGCAATTCGGGAAAAAAACAGAGCGGTGGTGCGACTTCCGGACATAGAAAACGGGACTAGGTGTTCCAGGAGTACTGGAAAGCAAGACTGACTCGCCTTCCAGAGAGTGTACTGAGTGTAGAGTGTACAAGGAGTGTACAAGCTCTGTGTACTACACGCTGACAAAACTATGAAATATGGAAACATAGCGTACGTTCTTGAAATACAAGAATGAGCTTAGTGTGTCACAGAAATACAAGAATGAGCTTAGTGTGTCACAGAAATACAAGAATGAGCTTAGTGTGTCACAGAAATACAAGAATGAGCTTAGTGTGTCACAGAAATACAAGAATGAGCTTCAAGTGCTCCGGAAATACAGAGAAAAGAACACGTGGTGTACCATGAACATTGTACAGGTTACAATAATGAGCTTCTTATGTTCCAGGGATGTACAACTTCTCTTTTTTATATATATAAATGAAATATTTCAAGTGCACATTACGTGTTGTGCGTGTGTGTGTGTGTGTGTGTGTGTTTGTTCTAGGCAAGTAATGTACGTGAGGAAAGTAACGTACGTAAGGGGAAGTAACGTACGTAAGGGGAAGTAACGAGGGGAGGTAATGCCAGCGACAAGTCTTGCTCTTGTAAGGCTTTTAAAAAGACTTAAAAGACTGAAATTCCTCAGTATAGAGGGAGGGAGGGAGGGAGGGAGGGAGAGAGGGAGGGAGAGAGGGAGGGAGAGAGGGAGAGAGGGAGGGAGAGAGGGAGGGAGAGAGGGAGGGAGAGAGGGAGGAGGAGAAGGACGAGGCAGAATGTGAGAGGAAGAAATTGAAATAGAGCAATGAGAGAATGAGAAATGGAAGAGCAAGGAGAGAGCGAGAATGAGAAAGGAAGGAAATGGAAAATAAGATGGAGGTGGAGGAGGAGGAAGAATTAAAGAGATAAACAATATGAGAGAGGAGAGAGTAAGAGGGAAGGAGAATTATAGGAGAAAAAATAACCGAGGAAGACAAAATGTGAGCAAGGAGGAAAGAGTGAGGAGAAAGAGAGAGAGAGGCATAATGAGAGAGAGAGAGAGAGAGAGAGAGAGAGAGAGAGAGAGAGAGAGAGAGAGAGAGAGGAAAATACAGAGAATTAGATTATAGTAATAGAAAATGTGTGTGTGTGTGTGAGAGAGAGAGAGAGAGAGAGAGAGAGAGAGAGAGAGAGAGAGAGAGAGAGTTATACTAGTCTAAAAGGCTACTGGTCAATGTAAATAACTTCTAGATTTAAGATTGGATTTTCTAAGTCATTTTCGTACAAGCAAAAATTATACTCAATATACAAGTTGAAGAAACGGGAGGAATGGACCAGGATTCGAACCCTGGTGCTGGAAGGTGCAAGTTAGTTAGGTGCTCAGTGATTGGTTAGTTACGTCATGATAGGTAGAGAACGCTGACCAATCAGGAGTCAGCACTGACGTCACGCTAAAGGTACTGAGAGTAAGTCCACCAATCAGGAGCCAGCGCTGGAAATATCATCCAATTAGAACGCAGCTTTGTACGTGTCAGCCAGTTATGATTCAGGTGTGTGTGTGTGTGTTAGTTACCATTTTGTCCTAGGCACATGTCGATTAGACACTAGGCCTGTTGTATGTGTGTGTGTGTGTGTGTGTGTGTGTGTGTGTGTGTAACGAAACACTTCGAAATGTTTCGGCACCGCCGGAATTGAACCCGGCCCTCCGGGCGTGGAGGCAGAGCGCTAGCCACCATGCCATCGGGAGAGAGTGTGTGTGTGTGTGTGTGTGTGTGTGTGTGTGTGTGTGTGTGTACTCACCTAATTGTACTCACCTAATTGTGGTTGCAGGGGTCGAGACTCAGCTCCTGGCCCCGCCTCTTCTCTGTCTGCTACTGGGTCTCTGCTCTCCCTGCTCCATGAGCTTTATCATACCTCGTCTTAAAACTATGTATGGTTCCTGCCTCCACTATATCTTTCTCTAGTCCATTCCACTTCCTGACTACTCTGTGGCTGAAGAAATGTTTCCTGACATCCCTTTGACTCATCTGAGTCTACAGCTTCCAGTTGTGTCCCCTTGTTTCTGTGTTCCCTCTCTGAAACAACCTGTCACTATCTACCTTGTCAATTCCCCGCAGTATTTTGTATGTCGTTATCATGTCTCCTCTGACCCTTCTTTCCTCCAGTGTTGTTAGTCCTATTTCCCTCAACCTTTCTTCATAGGACAGACCCCTGAGTTGTGGAACTAACCTTGTCGCAAACCTTTGCACTTTCTCTAGTTTCCTTACGTGCTTGACCAGGTGTGGGTTCCAGACTGGTGCTGCATATTCTAGTATGGGCCTGACGTACACGGTATACAGTGTCTTGAACGATTCCTTGTTAAGGTAACGGAACGCTAATCTAAGGTGTGTGTGTGTTAGTGTGTGTGTGTACTCACCTATTTGTGGTTGCAGGGGTCGAGTCATAGCTCCTGGCCCTGCCTCTTCACTGGCCGCTACTGGGTCACTCTCCCTGCGCCATGAGCCTTATCATACCTCTTCTTGAAGCTATGAATGGATCCTGCCTCCACTACGTCACTTCCTAAACTATTCCACTTCCTGACAACTCTGTGACTGAAGAAATACTTCCTAACATCCCTGTGATTCATCTGGTGGGGTTGAACTCCAGGAGCCAATTCCTGGACCAGGCCTGCAGCCTGTCCAGATCCCTTTGTTGTTCTGCCTGGTCCTCGTCCGATTGAATTCTTCTCATCAACTTCACATCATCTGCAAACAGGGACACTTCGGAGGTTATTCCTTCCGTCATGTCATTCACAAATACCAGAAACAGCACTGGTCCCAGGACTGACCCCTGTGGAACCCCACTCGTCACTTTGACACCTCGCCACGAACCATGACTCGCTGCTGTCTTCCTGACAGGTATTCCCTGATCCATTGGAGTGCCTTCCCTGTTATCCCTGCCTGGTCCTCCAGCTTTTTCACTAATCTCTTGTGTGGAACCGTGTCAAACGCCTTCTTACAGTCCAAGAAAATGCAATCTACCCACCCCTCTCTCTCTTGTCTTACTGCTGTCACCCTGTCATAGAACTCCAGTAGGTTTGTGACACAGGATTTCCCGTCCCTGAAACCATGCTGGCTGTCGTTGATGAGCTCATTCCCTTCTAGGTTCTCCACCACTCTTCTCCTGATAATCTTCTCCATGACCTTGCATACTATACATGTCAGTGACACTGGTCTGTAGTTAAATGCTTCATGTCTGTCTCCTTTTTTAAAGATTGGAACTACATTTGCTGTCTTGCATACCTCAGGTAGTCGCCCTGTTTCGATAGATGTTGAATATTGTTGTTAGTGGTACACATAGCTCCTCAGCTCCCTCTCTCAGGACCCATGGAGAGATGTGATCCGGCCCCATCGCCTTTGAGGTATCTAGCTCACTCAGCAGCCTCTACACTTCTTCCTTGGTTGCATGTATTGTGTCCAACACTTGACGGTGTACCCCACCTCTCTGTCTTTCTGGAGTTCCTTCTATCTCCTCTGTGAACACTTCTTTGAATCTCATGTTGAGCTCCTCACACACTTCGCGGTCATTTCTTGTGATCTCTCCTCCCTCCTTCCTCAGCCTGATCACCTGGTCCTTGACTGTTGTTCTCCTCCTGATGTGGCTGTACAACAGTTTCGGGTCAGATTTGGCTTTCCCTGCTATGTTATTCTCGTATTGTGTGTGTGTGTGTGTGTGTGTGTGTGTGTGTATTTACGCGTGTGTGTGTATGCGTGTGTGTGTGCGCGTGTGTGTGTATGCGTGTGTGTGTGCGCGTGTGTGTGTATGCGTGTGCGTGTGCATGCGTGCGCGTGCGTGTGTGCGTGCGTGTGCATGCGTGTGCGTGTGCATGCGTGTGCGTGCGTGTGTGTGTATGCGTGTGTGTGCGTGCGTAACTGACGACTGTAGTTGAAGGATGTGAAAGAGGCACCCTGCTCCTGCTTGTTGCTCGTCCATGGGGCCCACCGGGGCACCCCGTGACATCGCAGGTCACACCCCTCACCCCCCAGGTGACCCCAGTCAGCAGCTTTTGCTTACCGCTACATGAAGCTTTCTTGAGAAAGCTTCAAGACATATCTCTGTTTTTGTAAGATAGACTAGTGTTGTATACCAACCAAAGTTAACATCTTGTTTAACTCTTTAAACAAACCAAAGAAGGGAAGAAATTATTTACAAACCTGCACTGTTGTTATTATTATTATTATTATTATTATTATTATTATTATTATTATTATCATTGTTAATATTACCATTATTATCATTACTAGTATTATTGTAATTATTATTATTATTATTATTATAGTAATTAATATTATTATTATTATAGTATTTATTATTATTATTACTACTACTGACTTTTTTTTCGTTAAGTTTCTTGTATATTGAGATGCGTATGGTAAGATGTGGAGTATTTTCCTGATACCGAGGATATACAATTTTTGTAAGCAACCATGTATATAATAAAAGTGAAAAAATGCCAACGGGTTTATCTCATTCCTGTAATATATATATATATATATATATATATATATATATATATATATATATATATATATATATATATATATAAAATACATGTTATAAAAATGCGGACTCAAGTATGAAGAAATCAAGGCAGGTAAGACAAGACAGCTGAGGCCAAGGTGGGTAAGATACATGAATGTCAAACACACACACACACACACACACACACACACATGGCCTGGTGGGTAAAGCTCTCGCTTCACGCACGGAGGGCCCGGGTTCAATTCCCGGCGGGGCGGAAACATTTCGAAGTGTTTCCTTACACACACACACACACATACAACAGGCCTAGTGTCTAATCGACATGTGCCTAGGACAAAATGGTAACTAACACAGAGTCTCGACCCCTGCAACCACAAATAGATGAGTACACACACTCACACGTGAAGCAGTATTGTTAATAGTGCTCTCGGTATTTAGCGTCTAGCGGCTGTCCTACGTTATTATTAGCGGTCATAGTATGTGAGTGAATCAGTGAACATACCTACAAGAGTGTAACAGCTTTCTAGAGTGTGAATAATGTGATAACATCAAGAATTTTACAATTTAAATTTGAATGCGGGTGATTTTACTGGAAGCTGTGTGATTTTGTTTTAGGACGCTTACTCATATGTATATTTTATCTAAAAAAATAGTGTTTTCAGAAAATCCTTGAAAATGCCTTAAATCGTCAAAAAATGCAATAAAATCTAGTTTTATAGCATTTTTGAATATTTATTAATTATTTACATATTTTTAAAAAATTTTTTTTTTTTTTATTAACACATCGGCCGATTCCCACCAAGGCAGGGTGGCCCGAAAAAGAAAAACTTTCATCATCATCATTCACTCCATCACTGTCTTGCCAGAAGGGTGCTTTACACTACAGTTATAAAACTGCAACATTAACACCCCTCCTTTAGAGTGCCGGCACTGTACTTCCCATCTCCAGAACTCAAGTCCGGCCTGCCGGTTTCCTGAATCCTTCATAAATGTTACTTTGCTCACACTCCAACAGCACGTCAAGTATTAAAAACCATATGCCTCCATTCACTCCTATCAAATACGCTCACACATGCTTGCTGGAAGTCCAAGCCCCTCGCACACAAAACTTCCTTTACCCCCTCCCTCCAACCTTTCCTAGGCCGACCCCTACCCCGCCTTCCCTCCACAACAGATTTATACACTCTCGAAGTCACTCTGTCTCGTTCCATTCTCTCTACATGTCCAAACCACCTCAACAACCCCTCCTCAGCTCTCTGGACAATCGTTTTGGTAATCCCGCACCTCCTCCTAATTTCCAAACTCCGAATTCTCTGCATTATATTCACACCACACATTGACCTCAGACATGACATCTCCACTGCCTCCAGCCTTCTCCTCGTTGCAACATTCATCACCCATGCTTCACACCCATATAAGAGCGTTGGTATAACTATACTCTCATACATTCCCCTCTTTACTTCCATGGACAAGGTTCTTTGTCTCCACAGACTCCGAAGTGCTCCACTCACCCTTTTCCCCTCATCAATTCTATGATTCACCTCATCCTTCATAGACCCATCCGCCGACATGTCCACTCCCAAATATCTGAATACATTCACCTCCTCCATACTCTCTCCTCCAATCTGATATCCAATCTTTCGTCACGTATTCTTTTTGTTATCCTCATCACCTTACTCTTTCCTATATTCACTTTCAATTTTCTTCTTTTACACACCCTACCAAATTCATCCACCAACCTCTGCAGCTTCTCTTCAGAATCTCCCAAAAGCACAGTGTCATCAGCAAAAGCAACTGTGACAACTCCCACTTTGTATTTGCTTCTTTATCTTTTAGCCCAACACCTCTTGCCAAGACCCTCGCATTCACTTCTCTTACAACCCCATCTATAAATATATTGAACAACCACGGTGACATCACATCCTTGTCTAAGGCCCACTTTTACTGGGAAATAGTCCCTTCCCTCCTACACACTCTAACCTGAGCCTCACTATCCTCATAAAACTCTTCACTGCTTTCAGTAACCTTCCTCCTATTCCATACACCTGCAACATCTGCCACATTGCCCCCTATCTACCCTATCATACGCCTTTTCCAAATCCATAAATGCCACAAAAACATCTTTACCCTTATCCAAATACTGTTCACCTATATGTTTCACTGTAAACACTTGGTCTACACACCCCTACCTTTCCTAAAGCCCCTTGTTCATCTGCTATCCTGCTTTCTGTTTTACTCTTAATTCTTTCAATAATAACTCTACCATACACTTTACCAGGTACACTCAACAGACTTATTCCCTATAATTTTTGCACTCTCTTTTGTCCCTTTGCCTTTATACAAAGGAACAATACACGCTCTCTGCCAATCCTAGGTACCTTACCCTCTTCCATACATTTATTAAATAATAGCACCAACCACTCCAAAATTATATCCCCACCTGCTTTTAACATTTCTATCTTTATCCCATCAATCCCAGCTGCCTTACCCCTTTCATTCTACCCACTGCCTCACAACTTCCCCTACACCTACAACTGGCTCTTCCACACTCCTACAAGATGTTATTCCTCCTTGCCCTACACACGAAATCACAGCTTCCCTGTCTTCATCAACATTTAACAAATCCTCAAAATATTCTCTCCATCTTCCCGATACCTCTAACTCTCCATTTAATAACTCTCCTCTCCTATTTTTAACTGTCAAATCCATTTGTTCTCTAGGCTTCCTCAACTTATTAATCTCATTCCAAAACTTTTTCTTATTTTCAACAAAATTTGCTGATAACATCTCACCCACTCTCTCATCTGCTCTCTTTTACATTGCTTCACCACTCTTTTAACCTCTCTTTTCTCTCCATATACTCTTCCCTCCTTGCATCACTTCTACTTTGTAAAAACCTCTCATATGCTAACTTTTTCTCCTTACTACTCTCTTTACATCATCATTCCACCAATCGCTCCTCTTCCCTCCGCACCCACTCGCCTGTAACCACAAACTTCTGCTGAACACTCTAACACTACATTTTTAAATCTACCCCATACATTTTCGACCCCATTGCCTACACTCTCACTAGCCCATCTATCCTCCAATAGTTGTTTATATCTTACCCTAACTGCCTCCTCTTTTAGTTTATAAACCTTCACCTCTCTTTTACTTACTGATTCTATTTTCCTTGTATCCCATCTACCTTTTACTCCCACTGTAGCTATAACTAAAAAGTGATCTGATATATCTGTAGCCCCTCTATAAACATGTACATCCTGAAGTCTACTCAACAGTCTTTTATCTACGAATACATAGTCCAACAAACTACTGTCATTACGCCCTACATCATATCTTGTATACTTATTTATCCTCTTTTTCTTAAAATATGTATTACCTATAACTAAACCCCTTTCTATACAAAGTTCAATCAAAGGGCTCCCATTATCATTTACACCTGGCACCCAAACTTACCTACTACACCCTCTCTGCATGTTTCTCCACTTTAGCATTTAGGTCCCCTACCACAATTACTCTCTCATTTGGTTCAAAAGTTCCTATACATTCGCTTAACATCTCCCAAAATCTCTCTCTCTCCTCTACACTCCTCTCTTCTCCAGGTGCATACACGCTTATTATGACCCACTTTTCGCATCCGACCCTTATTTTAATCCACATAATCCTTGAATTTACACATTTATATTCCCTCTTTTCCTTCCATAACTGATCCTTCAACATTATTGCTACCCCTTCCTTAGCTCTAACTCTCTCAGATACTCCTGACTTAATCCCATTTATTTCTCCCACTGAAACTCGCCTACCCCTTCAGCTTTGTTTCGCTTAGGGCCAGGACATCCAACTTCTTTTCATTCATAACATCGGCAATCATCTCTTTCTTATCATCCGCACTACATCCACGCACATTCAGACAACCCAATTTTATAAAGTTTTCTTCTTCTCGTTTTTAGTAGATTTGTACAGGAGAAGGGGTTACTAGCCCATTGCTCCCGGCATCTTAGTCGCCTCATACGACACGCATGGCTTACGGAGGAAAGATTCTTTCCACTTCCCCATGGACAATAGAGAAAATAAAAAGAACAAGAGCTATTAAGAAAAGAAGAAAAACCTAGATGTGTGTATGTATATATATGCATGTGTATGCCAGTGTAGTGTGACCTAAAGTGTAAGTAGAAGTAGCTAGATATACCTGTTATCCAGCGTGTTTATGAGACAGAAAAAGACACCAGCAATCCTACCATCATGTAAAACAGTTTCAGGTTTCTGTTTCACAGTCACCTGGCAGGACGTAGTACCTCCTGGGTGGTTGCTGTCTACCAACCTACTACCTACTACCTACTACCTTAAAAAATCCCATTAAAAATCAGCTGGTCAGTGCCGGCGACAGTGTTGACACATAATCAAAATCATATTTAATGGGTCAAGGTTGGGACCTTAAATAATAATAAAT